>OZ012741.1:28783687-28881163 GCA_963859935.3 Lathyrus sativus
TGAAGTGCAAGGCCTAATTCAAGATTTCTTCATCCAACTTTGTTTTAAATTCTATGTTCAAGTGAAATTCAAAAGATCACAAGTTCATAATTCAAGACTTCATCCCTTTCAAATTCAATGGCATAAGGAGATACATCATTCCAAATTCAAGATTAGATTCAAGAATATTACAAAAAAAAAAGAAGGGAAATTTCATGACTATTGCAAGAATGTCACATTTGTTACAAAGTTTCTAACTCTAAGTAATGCTTAGAAATTAAGGTATTTCTAATCTTAATTCAAGTTTCTAATCAACTTCATGCTATGGTATCCTTCATGCCCTATCAAATCCACATGTTCCTCATTATGCCTACAAACATCCAAGGAAAATAATTAAGATTCAACTTAACATTGGAATATTTCAAGATCAAGACTATGCATGCTTTAGTCATGGCCAATTTTAGTGTGATCTAAAACAGTCCCATGCAAGAAGTGACAAATTGCCTCATAACCAAAAAATTCATGTCATAAAACCAAAGGAATGAACCCATAATGATTCACCTAAATATCAGAATTTTGAAATGCTGTCAAAGGTAGAAATTTGGACCACAAGGGCAGTCCAAGAACAAGCAAACAAATGGGTTCAGGTCTGGGAACAAGACAAAATGCAGCAGAAAAAAAAACATGCAAGGCAAGTGTAGCCAGCAATAATACAGCAAAGCAAAATTCATGGAAATGGAAAGAATTGGGCTTGGCATCGAGAAAGTTGATGAGAAACATATCCCAATAAAAAGATTATGCAACAAACAAGTGAAATGAACCCTATTGTTTGACTATAAGGAAGGTAGCAACGGTAGTAAAAGAGGAGGGAGGGAGAAACATTGAGAATATTCATTAAGAAAAAAAGAGATTGAGAAAGAAGAAAAAAAAAACCATTGAGAGAACAAGAGAGTGAGTAGAAAACCAGAAAAAGGAAGTGAATCATAGAGCACGGCCAACAAAAGCCATTGGTGATTAGAAGGAGAATAGTAGCTCTTGGGTATCTTTTTTTTCAAACTCTTCTCTCTTTACATATTTTGCATTGTTTTTAATTTTCTCTTTTAAGTGATATTTGTGTTGTACATATTGTGGTAAGGTCTCAAGAGTGACAAAGAACTATTGTAAAAAAAAAGGAAAAGGGAAAGAACATAATTTAGTTTTTTTTACTCAGCAAGGCTGACACGGGCGGCCATGTCAGCCTGTTGTTTTAACCTCCATCTTGCGCATCTCCCAAGGGTGCTGACACGGGCCGTGTCAGCTCTCTGTTTTACTTCCAAAATCAATGTTGGGCACTTCCTGACACGGGCGGCCGTGTCAGACTCCTGTTTTTTCATTTTTTTGCTATTTCTCCCATTTTTTTCCGACATATTCCATTCACACATGAAATGGGATGTCTCATTTCATGCTGTTTTTTTTTCATGTCTTGTTTTATTCGTATTTTCAAGCCGATTAACCCGATGTGGTTGTACAGCCATTATATGTGGATATTATTACGACCATTTTTTACTTTTTGTTCCAAAAATTATTTTCAAAAATAAACTCTTGATTTTATCAAGCCATTTCACCCTTGTGAGTCGGTCGCCATCGACCTTGTTTGCATCACTTCAACATTTTTACAAACAATAAAACCCTTGATCCAACATCAAGTGGTATTTTTCTCATAAAAAATCCAAAAAAAAAAACACAATAAAGATACAATTGGGGTTATCTCCAAAAGCTTTAAAGTGGTGGAGAAGGAATGAGAATAGAACCCCTCCTATACTTGTTCTGAATGTTTTGAATATAAGGCGCTCGACTTGGTTATTCGAAACATTCATCTCTATCCAAAGTCTTCAGTGTGATCCTAATCAATAAAAATTTCTTCTCAAAAAACCTAAAAAAAAAACACCAACTCCATCAAACTTCTTTCGCCTTAGGGTGTCAATCTGAAAACCCTTTTTCAAGGTATAAAAACAACCAACATATAATAATTTCACAAGCCTATGAACTATGGAGCTCTGATTCTTCGCTTCTTTTAAGTGAGGATACGTAGGCACAAGGGCCACAATCCTTGCGAGCACTCTAATAAAAAACCAACTCGTCTTTTCCTTGAAGCAAGCAAACTTTTAGGTAAAAACACCCATCCAAGCTAAATAACCTATAAGGTTCCCATCGAATACGATGGATGTGAGGGGTGCGAATACCTTCCCCTCACATAACCGACTCCCGAACCCTAAAACTTGGTTGCGGTGACCATGCTATTTTCCTAAAGGTTTTATCATTATTTCCCATTCCCTCCTTGGATAAATAAAATCCGGTGGCGACTCTGTATCATTTTTCGCATAGCGACAGCTGGCGACTCTACCCGGGAATCTTCCTAAGCGAGTCAAGCCTAATCTAGGTTCTTTCGCATGTTTGAGTGTTTTCTCTTTGTTATTTGCTTGCTTATCGCTTTCCCTTATTTATTTAAATTGTATCTCATCTTATATGGATCTCATGACTGTGGTATAGATTGGATACTTTGGTGGCAAACTTGAGGGAAAAACTTTATACCCGAGTCTAGAGTGTTAAAATTGAGATAGGAGAGGTTGAGTAATATGGGCTTCTGAGATGCTCATCTCGTGATAGTCGATACGAGAACCTTGCTTAGAGTAGATTCTTTTGAGAATGATGAAAATTGTTAAGCTATTGGCGTGTTCGATCAATGTTTTCTTGGAGTCTATTACTCTAAGGACCTTTTTAGAACCCTAAACCATTGGCCAACTAAGATTGATGGTATTAGCACCCCTCACGTCCATCGTACTCGATGGGATCCACGTTTGTTGTGTTTATCTGACGAGTTTATTTACTATCTACCTATCAAGGCTGGTATGAAAAGAAAAGAAAATGACTCGGTAAAGCGTCGCACTTTATGCCTACGTATTCTCATCAGAGAATGAGAAATCAGAGTCAACGTAGTTCGGCTAACTACGGGGGAAGGTGGCTCGCCAATACGTCAGTATTCTGCCTACGTACTCTCAAAAGATATGAGAGATCAGAGCTTACGTAGTTCGGGATAATACGAATTACGAGAATTCAGATTCATCTGTTTTTTCGAGTAGGATTAACCAACAGTTCCATCAGTTTGGTGTATGCAGCTCGACCCTTGGAGACTTAGGAGTTAACGACACTCTTTTCTTCAGAAAAGCTTCCTTTGAATTATGAGCCCACGGGGCAAAAAGGTTTGAAGTTTGTTTTCTGTCTTTTTACGGAAGAACTGTTTTTTATGGATGTTTGCAACCAATATCGTACTAGAGACTATGACTTGAGAGTGAATGCGTCGCATGTCACCCAATGGGTGCCATACTAAACATCCAAGCTGTTGAAAAGAAACTCTCCAACAACCCTTTCTCAAGTAGCTTAAGGCTCGTAACATACGACATCAGTTAACCTTTATTACTGTATTTTGATTTGTTTTGAGATGAGAAGAGAACGAACTCTATGGGAGACTATCAAGTCCTAATGTTGTCATGCCAAGGATTCATCCTATGGTTGAGGTTTGAAACAGGGAACTCCTAGAAGTTATCATGCATAGGTTTCAACCTAAAGTTCTAATCATCACTTCCTTATCAAAGGAAGTGAGATTCCTAGTGGGATCATGGCAATGGGATACAAAAATAGATAAAGCATCAGCTTAAACAGATAAACAGTAAACAGTAAACAGTAAAGATGCACATGCAATGCAGCAATATAAGCAGAGGGAGACTCACTCAACCTCTAAGCAATCAAGCAAAGAAAAACAGACAAAACAGACAAGCAGAGGGAGCTCACTCAACCCCTATTATGCAAATACGTCAATTAGAAAAAGAAAAACAACACACAAGCAAGGGGAGGATCACCTCAACCCTTAAGGCAAACAAGCAGAGGAGACTCACTCAACCTCTTAATGCAGTCATGCATCTATGCTTAAACTATTCTAATCATGAACTATCCTAATGCAACACACCACTCAATCATGAATGAGGAAAAGGACTTATGACAAATAATGGATTCATTCCACAAGTAATCAAACAATGCCACTATCCTAAGGAAAGGAATTGATGATGGGATGCATGGTGTATACCAAAGGTATCCACCATGATGTTCAACCAATCATGGATAATCCAGAAATGAGATGATACATGGTGTATACCAAGGTATCCCCCATGATGTTCAACCATTCATGGGAGATTGAAATGAAGGGAAGCATGGTGTATGCCAAAGGCATCCACCATGACACTCTACCATTCATGGGAGATTGAAATGAAGGGAAGCATGGTGTATGCCAAAGGCATCCACCATGACGCTCTACCATTCATTGGAGATTGATCTTCCTAACACTCTTAAGTTGAAACCCTAGAGATTAGTTAAGGATCACCTAAACTAAAAGGGATTAAAGCTCTATCAAGGCCTAACTCTAAGCTCTAACTATGGATCAACCTAGTCTTAATCCTATCAAGGAGTAATTCCAAGCCTAGAGTTGTCTAAAGATTCATCTTTAGTGCTAAACTACAAGCTGAGCTAAAATTAAGGTCACCTAACAACATTAACTTGTAAAATAGGGGAATAATAGAAAACCACTTTTAAAAATTCTAAGGAAAATACTACCCTATCCTACATGTATCAACATGCTATGGTACAAAAATCAGGGGCTAAAACTAAGTTAAAAGGCTCAAATTAAATCTAAAACCTCAAGGGTACACTAAAGGGATCCAACAATGAACACTCCTAAACAACCACCCTAAAATACTATTTAGAATCATCTAAAAAATCATAACAAAAATCACACAACATCATCAACATGTACATAACCAGCACACAAAATTTCAATATCAAACTCAAAAGCATGAATGAGAAATAAAACCAACAAATTCAGTACACAATTTCCCAATTATTAAAACATACTAAAATAGAAAATATGAAATTAATTGCAAAAGAAATGGAAAATTAAAAATACAAACATGGAAATATTCTAGACATTCCAAAATATATCCACATATTTTTTCAGGAATTATTAACAACATTTATTAATTTTTATGAATTAAAACTAACAAACAATTAACAAAAAAAAAAGAAATAAAAGAAATAACTGGAGGGAGGTGTAGCCAGCAATAAATCCATGTGTTATTTGGTTAATGGGCCCTGTGCAGGGGTGCAAATAGCGTGTCGGAACTGGGCCCAGCTGAATATCAATTCAGCTCTATTCTTCTCATTAAAACATTGTCAGGGGGTGCAACAAGTAGGGTTTTCACGTGTTAAAATGGTTGGGCCTAATAAAGGGGAGTGGGGGGTAGCAATTAAGAATCACAGCCCAGAGTTTCAACTCATGAAACTCTGCGTTTCATTAAAGGGGAAGGAAGTAACACGTGGCCACGCCTTGATCATCATATTAGCTTACAAATTCAACTCTTCAGCGTCATCAGACGGTCACAATAATACTTGGGTTTTTAAACATCAAAACGGGGGGAAAAGAACCACGGTGGTTCTACGACTTCACACGGTGGCCGTCCTAGCGCCGGTCATCCCCTACCTTGCAACGGGAAAAATACCAGACGTCCAACCTCAATGAAACCTCAATTTCTTTACATCATTCAACTCGTCTCTCTCCCTAGGTTCCTAATTTAGTCTTCATTTTTGTTTTTAACTAATAAAAAGCGAGATAACCGAGCTACAACTTGGATCACCACATCACAAACTCTCACGATTCACCCTAAAACTTATACATAATCCACCTATGTTTCAATTCTAACTTAACCAGATGTAACTAAGGCCTCAAATGCACATAATCTAAGAGGAAATTTGATATGAAGAACCTGACACAAAGCTTCGAATCTGGTGACCTCTAGAGCTCCACGTGCTTCCAAAAGGTGCAGATCCTTTCAATGGATGATGTTGAACAATTCTTGAAGTCCAATTCCTTCTGAAACTCTCTCAATCTCAAAATTCGAAAACCAAGTTTCAAGCTTCTTCACACACTTGCTCCAACTGATTCTCAACAGAATTTGCCACTAGAAGCTTCTGGGAATGACCTGACATCAATTTATAATCTGTTTAACACCTTTGGAGGCCCAATCAAAGCCCAATTTGTGATTTCTCATTTTAACTCTCTTCCAAAATTTCAATTATGGTGTCCACGATTTTGCCCTGTTCTGGCTCTCAATTCACTTCAATTCTCTTGCTTGACAATCATGGAGTGTAATTGGATGGTTTTCCTTCCTTGATTTCAACCAAAGGGGTGTGTTTGATATGTTACTTCATCATGAAGTAATCCTCCAAATGACCTTGTTATATACCTCAATTCAAAAATGTAATGATGCCAAAGTGTTTAGAACTTATTTTCCAATCAAAATGAGCACAAATTTGGCTTGAAAACATTCCATTACCAATTGTTTTGAATTTTTCCATTTTAATTCAATAAAATGGTCCTTTTGTGAAATTTCTTCAACCAATGCTTGTTTTAATCCATATCAATGGACTCTTGATACTTGGATAAGCTAAAAACATCATTTTGAGCAATTTTCATGTTGAATAAAACTTCATTTGAAGCTTGCAAGATAGTGAAATTGACATATAATTCAAAATGACCTGTAATGTCCAAATACCCAAAATACCCTTGACTTGTCAAAGCCATAACTTGAGTTCTATAAATCCAATCATGGACTTCTAGTACTCTATGTAAAGCTAAGAGAATAATGAACAACATTCATGTTGACCAAAAGTTCATATGAATCATCCTTCTAGGGAAAAAGTGTCATGCAAGTTGGAAACTTTCAAGCTCCAAATTCACATGCCTCAGATGACTTGTAACTTGTCTGGCTCATAACTTGAGTTCTATAAATCCTATCAAGGACTTCTAGTACTCAAATTAAAGCTAAGACCATGCCCTACAACAATAATGTTGGGGTCAAGATGAGATGAAGATAATATCTTGAGTTAAATGGCCTGGAAGTCAGGGGTCAAGCTAGGGGATTTTACACTGTCAAGTCTTAGAAACCCTAGCCTGAAACTTCTCAAACTCTTCAATCATGATGAGTTAACCTTGTAATCATCCTTAGAACGTCTCAATGTATCAATCCATGATCACATGGCTCTTGAATTAGGTCTCAACCTTCTTCAAATCATCAGTTGACTTATGGTTGACCCAGTCAAACCCTAGCTGCATCACTCATGGTTGAGGCTTCCTAATCTTGCACAATGACCTGTCTAGGCCTCAAAGTGATCTTAAAAACTTCTAATGAGCTATCTCAAGACCTCTAGTCCAACTTCATGGCCTCAGAATCATCTGATGGCTTTCCACAACTCTCAAGTTAGGAGACCTACACACTTGGCTTCAACCACTCTCTCTGAGGATCTTTTAACTTCTCTGATAAAGATATCAACCCTTAAACACTTAAATAACCTTCTTAGCTAGCTTCATAGTCTTGTGTAGCTCTTAATTGGTAATCCTACCTCTTAATCTCCTGCATACATGTCAATGAAATGCGAATGATGATGCTAATGTGAATGAAATGAAACATAAGCTAGGTAAAGAAATGTTGGGCAAATTTTGGGGTGCAACAGACCTCACCCAAAAGAGGTTCATGTGATGGAGTCATCATCTGACATATTCATGTCGTGTATGATGAAAAGTCATATGAATCCATGACTTTGGGATCCCTATTAAACCATAAATCACGCCTTGTGAGAACCTATTTATAAAGTAGTCAGTATCAGCCATATCCATACCTCAGACTTATGAACCTATGTGCTTGGATTCCATTAATGCATCCGCGCATACATACACACTTCAGAAAAATAAAGCTCTTAGTGTATTGTTCTTGTTGCAGATATAAGCATTTTTCAGAAGCAATCATGATGAATGTGAATCTAGGGACGATGAAACTAAACAAGAAGACCGATAGAAAAAGTAATTTCACTTTCAAATACAAAGATCCTTCAATTGACAGTTTGAAAGCTCTAAGTGACAAGATCACCCCCATCAAGCACAACAAATTCCACACTTCTTATGGGAGAATTTTGGATTTGTTGACAGAGAAGATAAAATATGAAGCTCTCACAGCCTTGGCTCAGTACTATGACACTTCTCTTTGTTGTTTCACCTTTGCTGATTTTCAAATAGCTCCCACTTTGGAAGAATTCGAGAAGATTTTGAAGCTCTCCATCAAAGATCGCAATCCTTTTCCGAAGCTTAAAGAATAATTCACTTTGAAGAAAGTGGCTTCTGCCTTAGGGATTCCCACAGGAAACGTGATTGCCAATTGGGCACCCAAAGGAGCTAGGGGATTCTCGAGGAAATTCTTAGAAGAACAAGCATGGAAGTATGCCAAAGAAGAGAAATGAGAAATATGTGGTTCAGTTTTGGCACTCTTGGTCTATGGAATTGTGATGTTTCCAAATGGGGAAAATTTTGTGGACCAAATGGTTGTGGAAATTTTCTTGACTGGGAACTCCGTGCCTTTCCTCCTAGGTGAAGTCTACCATACACTTCATACAAGACATACAAAAGGAGGTGGAATGTTCCTCTATTTCTCCCCACTGTTGCATAAGTGGCTAAGGACCCAAATGCCTCAAGGAGGTCTTTTTGCTTCCAAGAAACTCTCATGGCCTTAAAGATTCGCTTCATTCACCGCTAGTTCCATTACATGGTACAAGAGGGAGTGAGAAACCAGAGATATCATCTTTTCTTGCGGAGAATTTCCCAATGTGCCTCTCTTTGGAACATGAGGTTGCATCAATTACAACCCGGTGTTACTCAAAAGACTGTTTGGACACTCCATGGATGGTCCTCCTAGAGAGGAAGATTTGGTGTTGTTATTTGTCAATATGATCGATCCAAATGATCCGACTGTAAGAAAGGAAAGAAGGGCATAGATGAAAATCATAAGAAGCAATCCAGACAATGGAAGGAAAAATATCATTGCTCGCGAACCTTATGTTAAATGGGTGAAAGAGAGAGCAAAATAAGTAAGATTACCTTTTGTCTTTGATGCATCTACTTTCCCACTAAATCCTGAGCCTGAACCGATCTTACCCGAAGACATGGAGAAACTTAAGTCTAAAGTCCAAGAACTTGAGGATGAGAACACTCAGCTCCGAATTCAACTCAATGAGACTAAGCAAAAAAGAGAGGCTTGGTAAGACAAAAGCAAAGAGTTGAAAGAAAAGTTTGAGGATAGCAAGAAAAGGGCCAATGAAGAGAAAGGAAAGAAATAATGGGTTGGTGGAGCACTTAAAAGTGCCAATGCAGACTTGGGTCGCCAAAATGATAAATTGGACCAAGTGTGGTGAAAGGTCTGAAACATACAAAATGATGTAAGATTAGTCACCCAGATGAAGAAAGATGAAAGAGAAAGCTTTGAAGCCCAGATTCACAAGTTGAAAAGCATTATCAAAGGCTGCAAAGATCAGTTAGCTCATGAACTATTGGAAAAGGAGAATGCGCAGTAAGATTTCATACAAGCAGAGTACCAATTGGCTAGGCCTATTGAGGAAATCAAGAGACTGAAAGATAGAATCTATGATGAGTTATACCTAGAGCTGCAGGACAGTTGCCACTATTGGGAAGAAAGTTGTCGTAAAGCAGAAGTTGTGGTACTTCAAAGAGATGACATCATCAACAATCTCCAAATTCTCTATGTTGAATGGAAGAACAAATTTGTGAACCTGGCGAGATTCTCCAACTTTGTGCTTCAACAAATCCCTAAAAAATTGAAGGTGGCTGATCAAGTGATGACTCCTGAAAACACTCATGTCCCTGTGTTTGACTTTGTGAAGTTTTGCAAGGAAATAATGGGAGAGCTTGTTACAAATTTAGAGGCGGTTCGCAGAGCCCAAAGAGTCATCTTTAGAGTTGATTTATAATTTTTTTAAGAAGTGTATCCCATATTTTGTATTTGAACTTGGCTTCGAGCCTTAATGAAATGAAAGTTTTTATTCTATTATGTCTCTTCTGACTAATTGCAATGGAAAATGTTTATATTCTCAACGATAACTAACACAGTTACTAAAAGCTTTGCGCATAACAGAATATTCCATACGCATTCATACATCATTCTGCATTCTATAAAACAAAACCAAAACTTACAAAGACTTGACCTTCATTCGCAGTAAACAAGCTGACTTACCGACATCCCTACTACACCCGTGGCAATCGAAGATTACTAATGGATCAGATTAAGCATAATCAAGTTGTTTTTAGGGAAGAGATGACCTATATGAAGGCTCAGATGGGCTAGCTAATGGAAGTCATCCACGCTATGGCTAGAGGACAGGAAGAGATGAGACAAGTTATGGAGAGAAACGCTACAAACACTCTAATTCCTACTACTGCGGGCTCAAATCCCACTCCTGGCGGTGCCATTCATACTCTTGCAAGTGCAATCCCCGCTCCTAGTGGCACAATCCCTACTCCTACCGACACAGGCGCAGTCCCTACTCCTGGTGGTGGTGTGGTTCCTCCTTCAATCCATTTTGATGATCACGAAGGTTTCTACAACCCTCACGACGACTTGGTCGTAGATGCTTCCGGAGCATCAACTATTGATTTGGAAAAGAAAGTACTTGCCTTACAAGAGACAGTCAAAGGACTACAAGGCCCGTGCATTTTTGGGTTAGATGTCGTAGATATGTGTTTAGTGCCCGGTGTTAAGATTCCACTCAAGTTCAAAGTCCCCAACTTTGAAAAATACAAAGGGACTAGCTGTCCCCAAACCCACATCCGATCATATTGCAGGAAGATGGTTGCCTATTCCGACGACAAAAAACTACTAATGCATTTCTTTCAAGACATCCTCAGTGAGGCATCCCTTGAATGGTACATGCAGTTGGAAGGTACGTATATCAAGACATGGGAAGAGTTAGCTGAGGAATTTCTGAAGCACTACCAATACAATTCTGACATGGCACCTAATCGCACACAACTCTAAGGCCTGGCCAAGAAATCTGGTGAAACATTCAAAGACTATGCCCAAAGATGGAGGGACTTAGCTGCTAGAGTCCAGCCTTTTCTTCTTGAAAGAGAGCTGACAAATATGTTCATGGGGACTCTTCAAGGTCCTTTCCTAGAATGCTTGGATGGATGCACATCCTCTATATTCTTAGATTTAGTTGTGGCTAGTGAGAGGATCGAGAACATGATAAAGATTAGGAAGAATTAGAATGTTGATGGAGTTTCTGGTGGATCTAAGAAGCCCCACCAAGGTTTTGCAAGGAAAAGAGAAGGGGAAACGAGCGCTGCCTTGATGGATAAGGGGAAAGCCAGAGCGTATCAAGGTTCTTATCATCATGTGGCCGCTGTTACTCCAAATCAACCTTTCTCCATACCTACAAGCCAACTGATTATTCAAGTCCCCTACCAACAACAAGCGCCTCAACATCAAAGCTATTATTAGGGTCAGCCAAGGAAAAGGAGACCTGAGAAAAACTTGATTCTATTCTAACAACTTATGTTAGGTTGCTTCCATTTTTGCTTAAGGGTTTTTTAGTACAGTTGAGAGCAATGAAGGCTCCCCCAGCTGTCCTACCTCTTGGCTATGATGTAAATGCCCGTTACAAATTTCATTCTGGAGCTCTCGGATATAATATTGAAAATTGCAAAGCTTTGAAGTACATGGTACATGATCTTATCGACTCGGAAGCTATCAATTTCACCAAAAACACTCCCAATGTGACTAATAATCCAATGTCAAACCATGCTACAAACATGATTAAAGAGTCAAGAAGGAAGAAGTTGGTGTCAGAAGTTGACAAGATGAAGACCCCTTTTGCAGTTGTTAAAGAACAATTATTAATGAAGAATATTATCTCAGGATGTACCGAGGATTGTCAACATTGTTTAGAAGATCCCCAAAGTTGTCATGAATTGAAGATAGGCATCCAGAAGTTGTTAGATCAAGGTGTCATATTGGTAGAGCATATATTAAATGCTGAAGAAGTGAAAACTCTAGACATTCCATATCACCTAATTGATACTCCCTATGATCCAATGGAATTTACTGATGATGGAGAACTGTTGAACAATCCATATGGTCAGAACCGTGTACCTATGACAATTCCGTATGAGCAGTCTCGCGTGCCTCTGACAATTCCATGTGATGAAGATTGGTATCTTGTCCAAATTCTGTTGCAGATCTAGTGTGATGTTGTACCGCTAACAATTCCATGTGATCAGCCTCATGTGCCTTTGGAAATCCCTTGTGGTTATGGTTGGCATCTTGTTCAGACCCCATATAATCAAGCTCGTGAACCACTGCAGATACCGTATGATCAAGTAGAGATCCGGTTGTCTCTGCCTTCACTCACTCTGTTAGTGATATTTACGCCTGCTCCTTTCCCTTTTGAGAGCACCAAGGTTGTCCCTTGGAAATATGAGCCAACTATTTACATTAATGGGCAGAAGTTGGAGGAGGATATTGTAAAAGCTAATAGCTCTGTAGAGAACATCACTGGAACAGGTGGAATAACTAGAAGCAGGAGGATTTTTGCACCCATACCACCACAAAATAGTACAAATGAGAAGCAGACAACGATTGAGCAGGGACAAGCTTCTACTCAAAAAGGAAATTTCGGTGAAGACATTGAAGAATTTCTATGAATCATCCGAAAAAGTGATTATAAGGTGGTTGACCAGCTCAACCAAACACCTTCCAAGATTTCCATGTTGTCGCTACTAATGTGATCCCTTGCCCATCAGGAGTCATTGATAAAGTTTTTAAAGATTGCTCATGTTCCCCAGGAAATATCTGTTGTGCAGTTCGAAGGTGTTGTGTCAAATATTGCCTCCGCGCATATTCTAAGGTTCAATGATGGAGAGTTGCCCCCCGAGGGGAAGAATCATAACAAAGCTTTGCATATTTCCATCGAATGTGTTGATGTTGTCTTGTCAAGGGTGTTGGTAGATACTGGATCATCATTGAACGTCTTACCCAAGAATTGTTTGGGCAAGCTGTCTATCGAAGGATTGATGATGAAGCCCAGTTCATTGATAGTGAAATCTTTTGATGGAGCAAGGAGGACCATGATAGGGGAAGTTGATCTCACCATCAAAATAGGACCTTAGACTTTCATTATCACATTCTATGTGATGGATACCTATCCAGCTTATAGTTTTCTGCTAGGCCGTCCCTGGATTCATGCAGCCGGTGCCGTAACATCCACTCTTCATCAAAGGCTAAAGTTCATGGTTAACAATCAGCTGGTTGTCATTGAGGGAGAAGAGGATATACTAGTAAGTCATTTGTCCTCATTTCGCTATGTCGAAGTGGGAGGTGAAGTTCAAGAGACCCCTTTTCAAGCATATGATGTGATAAATATGGAAATGATCCCTGATAAGAAAGAAGAGAAGAAGTCAGAAAGGTCTAGATCCCCCATGGTTACTTGGAAGGACGCAAAGATTGTAATTGAGGTCGGTCACCCTGAAGGTTGGGGAAGAGTGTTAGAGTTACCTATCAACAAGAATAAAGCTTGTTTGGGTACCCTGGCGATCACCCAGTTCAGCAGAAGACAACTGTTGACAAGGGAAAATGGTCCATTCCTCCAATTGCCTTCATTAGTGGTGGACAAATGGTAGATGGTCAGGTAACCTTTGTGGAGGCTGAAAATGATGCACTGAATGAAGTTTGCATGGTGTACCCAAGAGCACCGAATCAACAACTCAACAATTGGACTGTCGTGGAGATACCGGAAGTCACCTTTGTCGAAGAGTAATTTTCCTTGTTTTGCTTTCAAATCCTATGCTTTGCCCAAGGCATAAGGAATATTCTGTAGGGCCCCCCATGTTTTCAATTAATACTTATCATGAATGAAATGAACCTTTTGCATTCAATTGTGTTCCCTGTCTTTCTTTTTTATTTTTTCATAAATAAATGGCAATGTTTTCTTGCACTTTTCCCTTTTTTCATCTTTTCAAAATAAATCATAAAATCACCAATCATGCAGATCTGCCCCAGATTCCATTGATAACGATACTACTACGGTTCTATATGAATTTGATAACCCAATCTACCATGCTGATGAGGATTGTGAGATCCCCGAGGAGTTAGCCAGATTACTAAAGCAAGAATCGAAGATTATTCAACCGCATCAAGAATCAGTGGAAGTTGTTAATCTTGGAACCAAATAGGATAAGAAAGAAGTCAAGGTAGGTGTTGCTCTAGAATAGAGTGTGAAGAGAAGACCGGTCAAGCTCCTACACGCGTACACATATGTGTTTGCTTCGTCATACCAAGACATGCCTGGATTGGATTCTGGCATCGTAGTACATAAATTGTCATTCAAGGAAGATTGTCCGCCTGTAAAGCAGAAGATGAGACGAACTCGACCCGACATGGCCATTAAGATTAAGGAGGAAGTGCAAAAGCAACTTGATGCCAGATTCTTGGCAGTATTGAAATACCCTCAATGGGTTACCAACATTGTACTTGTGCCTAAAAAATATGGTAAGATGTGAATGTGTGTCAACTACAGAGACCTAAATAGAGTCAGCCCAAAAGGCGATTTCCCGCTACCTCATATTGATGTGTTAGTGGATAATACGACTCAATTCTCTGTGTTCTCTTTCATGGATGGTTTCTCCGGACACAACAAGATTAAAATGGCTCCTGAGGATATGGAGAAGACTACCTTCATTACCCCTTGGGGAACCTTCTACTATAAGGTTATGCCATTTGGTCTAAAGAACGCCGGTACGACATATCAACGAGCAATGGTGACTCTCTTTCATGATTTGATTCATAAAGAGATTGAAGTCTACGTCGACGATATGATTTCAAAATCCCAAACTGAATAGGAACATCTTACCCACTTGGAAAAGTTGTTTACAAGGCTGAGAAATTTAAAGCTAAAGCTCAATCTGAATAAATGCACCTTTGTGTTGCACCCTAAATTTGCCCACCGATTTTCCGACTTTGACTGGCTTCGGCTTCGTTTTCATCTGCATATCATTTAGGTCGCATTTTTCCCGTGTTATCAACCGGATTGAATTTATCAGGATTTTAGCCGCTTGGCTCGCATTTCAGGCGATTCAAATCATTTCAAAAGAGAAGTTCAGTATTGAAATCGAGCGAAAGTCACTCTCCTCTTGATAATTAAATCCATGTTGATAATATCAGCGTATTTCGGTGCTCGCCCGTTTTTCCATGGTATTTTGCATTTTTATAGCTATTTTTGTTTTATATTTTATTATTTTGTTTTTTTAATAGATTTTTAGAGAATTGATAGAATTTTAATTAGTTTAGGGTATTTTGTTAGAAAATAGAAATTAGATTTTTATTTTTATTATCATCATAGAATTATTTTATTGACTTTTAAAAATAGGTTTTAGATTTTAATTAAATAGTTTGGCTAGAATTTTATTGTTTTTTCGAAATAAATAGAAATAGTATTTTATTATTTAGAAGGTAGTTTTTAAATAAATTTTAATATTGTTTTTAGAAATAGATGTTATTTTTATAATATAGATTTATTAGAATTTTCTTTAGATTTATTTTTCTTTTAATTAGAAGTTAGTAAAATATATGGTTTAATTAGTTTTAGAATTAATTGGTTTTAGAATATTATAATATTATTTAACTTGGATTTTTAGTTAGTTACTGTTTAATTAATTGAGTCAGTTTTTCATATATTTAGCATTTAATCTCGTCATTTTCTTTTAATCATTATCAGCATTTTGTTAAGTATCAGCATTGTCATTAATTAAGTCATCATCAGTCCATTAATCAATTGATCAAGCCTTCAGCGCCACGTGTCAGTCTACTAGTGTAAATATACACTATTCATTGTCTCCCTCTTGGAGACCAACAACCCTAGTCGCTCCAAAAACCCTAACCCCAAGAACCCTAACCCTAGCTACAGTAAGCCGCCCCCTTCCTCCATCAACTTCATCATTTTCACTCAACGCCTTCTTCCATAAATCGTCACCAGAAATTACTTCAATAACCAAACACGACCTTCAACTCAACTCAAACCAACCATCTTCGTCGTCAAGCTTCATCTTCCTCGAATCAACTTCCACCATTTTCATGACTCAGTCAACCTTCAACACAAAGAACAAAACCTCCTTCAAAACTCACCGTAAAATCCTTCCAGATCTTCAAAACCTCCATTAATTTCTTCATCATGTTCAAACCAACAAACTCAGAAATTCATCTTTTCAAACCTCCTACCCAGTAAACTCCCTCAAACTCCATTGCCACCATAAATCTCCTTCAAACTAACCCAGAAACTAGTTCCAAAATCATCACCACCTTCATTCTCCATAACCCCTAAGCTTCATCTTCAACCTGTTAAAAATGGTGTCCGCGAAACCCACAACCAATAAGTCCTCGTACAAACCGTTGGAACCATCAAACCCTTCACTACAATCATTCTCAGCGTCTCACCTTCATCGTCTTCAAAACAACATCAAACAACTCTCAGACAAACTTTCATTAACCTCCATGAACACAAACTCACTGTGAAAAAATTGACTACATCTATCTTCCATTTTTCCTCCGTCAATCTCAACAATAACAACAAGGTTTCGCAAACTCCAAATCCGGATCTACAAACTCGTTTTCGTCACTTCACATTTCCAGATCTTGAACTCGTCCTTCTTCATTCTTGTTTCAGTAACACAATCTTCATCAACATCCAGATCTTCATGAATCAATCTTCAACTCACGAATAGTTCCTCAGATTTACTCATAGATCTTCATGAACAAACATCAATCATCATTTTCCATCTTCAAGGTCGTCGACATGCAAACTGTAATTGATTTGGGAGGGAGATTTTAGAGAGGACGAAAAGTGAAGTGGATAGTTTGATGTTGGCAGTTGCTGAGAGCGGCGGCGGAGATGACGGTGAAGAAGAAGAAAGAGGTTAGGGTTTGCCAAACGAAAATAAAGAAGAAGGAGCTTTGTGTACCTTCAAGCCGGTTAGTGGGCCTCGCGGCCCATTCAGTTATTTTTGCTGGATCATACCCCCGTTTCGTCTTTACACCCCCCTCTGTTTGTGGTTTGGTTTGCTGATTGTGAATTTGGGCTTCCAAACCTTTGCCCCAACGGTATTCTTGCTGCACACTCTATCCTGCTGATGCACCCCCTGTTTCCATTTCTTTTTGGATATTATTCAATCATGTATATTTTGTATTTTCTTTTGTATTATATGTTAATATTTTCTTTACTATTTTCTTTTTAGAATTTATGATATTATTTTCTGAGAATATTATACATATATTTTTTTGTATAGATTTTATATTCTATTTTCTATATTCAATTTCTTTTATTTTTTCTATTAGAACTTAATATTTCTATTAGAATTTACTTTCTCTTTAGAAGTTAATTTTATTTTTCTTTTGTTAGTGGACTTTTTGTCCCATTTTTATCTGTTTTTGGTCGATGAAGAAATTTATTTTGATTCTCCTTCAAATTATTGATGAGAAATGAAGGATCTGAGACTGACTTTCTCTCCTCTTTCTCATTTTTCGACTTTATGTCATTTCATCTGTTTTTGGGTCGATGACGAGACCTCCGTAAATCATTACCAGTCAAATTATTGATGAATAATGTTGGATCCGAGACCACCTTCTTTCTATCCTCATTTCCCTTCATCTTTTGACTTTATTTTGACTTTTGGTGATCGATGAAGTCTTGTAAGACGAGATTCCACTGTTTTTGGTCCGTGCAACACGATTCAATTGGAGAACGATCCTCAATATCGTTTCTCTATCTTGTCCATAGCACGGAAATCAATATGCGACCTCTTAAAGTTTAACTTCCCTTATAAGTCGAGCTATGACGGTTTAGCGTCACATTGGTCCCGATTCGAAGCATCATCAAGGATCAAAAGAGGATAAGATGGGAATGGAGCTTGCGCATAATGTCAAGGGTCAACGGAACCACTTTGTTCGGTAACATCTTTCTAATTCAAGTCTTTTAATCAACCGCCGAGCGATGTGAGTTCTAAGTAATAGGTACGTAGGAAACGATGAGTGAGGGGCCTCCTCTCATTCGTCTAGAGTGTTTAGTGTATACCCTTTGGGCAATATGCGACATATTCGCTCCTATGCCTTAGGTTCTAGCGTGTGTGTCCCAAGTTCCTTCCCGTTTAGGCGTGTCTTAGCCTAGTTTCTCTTTTCTCTCGCCCTTGTGCAATTGAAACTCTTTTCTCTCGCCCCCGTGCGATCGAGACTCCTTTCTCTCGCATCCTGGCGATTGAGATCTCCTCTCTTGCCCCCGTGCAATCGAGACTCCATTTTCTCTCGCTTTCGTGCGATCGAGACCGTTTTCTGTAGTTAGCTGAACTACGACTGCTCTGATCTCTCATATCTGTTGAGATCATGTAGGCATAGGATTGTGATCATCCTATGGAGCACTTTCCTTTTCCCCCCTTTAGGTAACCCGTACCTTTAAACCAATGACATACTACGTCCGTTCTACCGCAAACAAGTAATGCCTAAGTCTCTAATGGTCGAGCAACAATACACCTAACTGCTAGAATGCGTATGCTAGTATTGTTAACCTGTTCTCTCGCCCTGTGCGATCGAGAACACCCTGTTTACCCGTAGTTAGCCCGAACTATGTTTGCTCTGATTTCTCGTACCAGAAGAGGATACGTAGGCACAAGACGGTGATTTCTTGGTGAGCAACCTTCCCCCCATCACCCATAGTTTTCTAAACTACGTTGACTCTAACTTTCCCATTGCACGAGGGAATACGTAGGCATAGAGCGACGATGCTCTATCGAATCTCTTTTCTTTTCTTTTGTCCTTGTGGCCAGCCTTATAGTTTTACACCCTTTTAGATATACAACAAGCATGGATCTCGTCGAGTTCGACGGACGTGAGGGCTGCTAATACCTTCCCCTTGCGTAACCGAATCCCGAACCCGAGATTTGGTTGCGATGACCTGTCTTATTCCCTTTTCATTAGGTTTTCTACGATCATTTCCTTTAACTCTCTTTGGGATAAATAACGAACGATGGCGACTCTTCTGTCTTCCGCCAGCCCTCTTCGTAGCGATGCGACAGCTGGCGACTCTACTGGGGAAAGTTCTCATCTGTTATGCGAGTCAATCCTAATGTTTGTTTGCTTCTCTTTGGGTTTGTATATATTTATGTGTTGTATTTTGTATATTGTTGTATTTACATTTTCCGCACTATATTATAATTTGTTGTTGTTGTGTTGTTGGGTGGTTGTTCCTTTGAGAGATAAGCCAAAAACCCAGGCTTGAGGATACACATAGCATTAGAGTGGAAAGTAGTGAGAACCTATATGTTAGGCATGCACTAGTCCTTGCGAAATCTGCGTTCAGACGAGGTTTTATGTTGAAGACATCCTATTCCATACATTGGTCGGAAAAGGGTGTTGGATCTGAAAGTTGTCGACTCTGGAGACCGATCACTTGGGAGTCAGCTAAGTGAGGCTGCTTTGTTTGACTATGATGCCAAACCAGAAATGGTGAACGTATCATCGTTTCTCGAAAGTCTGTGACGCTGACGACCGCATAGGATGCCGAACCTTATCAGTTTAGGTCCATACCTGTGAGAGGGATTGGGTTATGCAGGAAACTTGACCTCCAACCTACCCGATATTTTGGTTTTCTCTTTGGAGCGAACTTTTGAACTTGTCCAGTCAGCAGTACAATAGTTTGTACAGATCTTTGTGGGAGTTGTGATCCCTTTATTTGTTGCATCAATATTTTGCATTGCATTTCATGTGCATCTCATGTTTGCATGTCCATCCTTGGCCGGAACAGAGAGCTTACCAGTCTTTTGTCCAACCCGCAGTTGATTTCCCGATATTCGCATTGGATTTGAGTTAGCTTCTGGAAGAATCATGAACTCAGGAGAGCAGAATCATGTTGTTACAAGGGAAGAGTTTGAATTGATGAAGAATCAGTTGGATCAGCTCATGGAAGCCATGACAGCTATGGCTAGAGGAGAGGCCACTATTCAGAGGATTCCAGTGAACAATGTTGCTCAAGCTCAGCCTGTGCAGATTCCTGTTGGAGATCAAGAGCATACTATTGTCAGAGATATTTGTTCATCTTCTCTTCATGACTCGGATTATCAGAATTTCACTTTCCTTGTACCAGATCTTCGAAGGGCTGTTCCGAAGATTAATCCTAAGAACTCCCAGACTGCTGAATTAATGAGAAGATATCGTCTGTTGGATGAAAAGCTTGACGCCCTGATGAGTCAAGACACTCTTAATCTGAATGCTTCGAGTATGTGTTTGGTATCAGGTCTTGTAATGCCTCTGAAGTTCAAGACGCCAAATTTTGAGAAGTACAAAGGAGATAGTTGTCCGAAGCAACATTTGGTAATGTTCTGCAGGAGAATAACCTCATATGTCCATGATGACAAGCTTATGATTCACTGTTTCCAAGATAGTCTAAGTGGGGCATCGTTGAGTTGGTACATGCAGTTGGAGAGTGGTTGCATCTGTTCATGGTCAGATTTAGCTAATGCCTTTGTGAAGCAGTACAATTACAATCTCGACATGACTCCCAGCCGCATGCAGTTGCAGGAATTATCTCAGGCAGACAATGAATCTTTCAGAGCGTACGTGCAAAGATGGAGAGAGTTAGCTGCTCGTGTTCAACCACCACTTTTGGACAGAGAATTGGTTGACCTGTTCGTGGATACCTTGCAAGGCCATTACTTTGATAAGATGATTGGTAGTAAGGTAGTAAACTTTTCCGACTTGGTGATAGCGGGAGAATGTATTGAGAGCGGAATCAAGAGTAGAAAGATTTGAGACATCTCAGATAGCTCTGTTTATGAAAGTGAATCAATTGTCATCTCTAAAGAGGAATGGAGAAAGAAAGTAATGCTATTCCAGAATCTCCATTACCTCAGATTCAGTTTTCAGATGTTTCGAGTATTCAGAGTCAGAAACCTGTTGGGACAGTGTGTCAGATATCTGTTCCCCTCTAGAGTCAACATCCATACCGTCATCAGCCGCATCAGCACGCCCGACGAAGACCAAGGAAGCCAGATAGGTGTTTCACCCAGTTGCTGATGTTGTACAGTCAGATATTGCCAGACTTGATCACAGGTGGATTGATAGTGCCGAAGAAGATTAATCCAGAGATTCCTCGGTATCCGCCTGGTTTTAATGTCAACGCCCGCTGTGAGTACCATGCTGGGGCACAGGGGCATTCAACTAAAAACTGTAAGGTGCTTAGGAGCAAGATTCAAACTCTGCTTGACTCCAACATGTTCTCTGTCACACCTCAGGTTATCCAGATCAACAATCCTCCTTCGTCCAGTCATGTGGGTTCGGCAACTAATGTTATGGGGGAATGCACCGAGAGCAGATGTTCAGAAGAGTATCAGACTGACTTTGTCAAGCAATTCTAAAGATGGTTGGTTCAACAACAAATCAAGACTTGAAAGCCCAGTTCCCCGAAGCTGGCAATCTTTTTATCATGTTATTTCTTTGTATTTGTAGTTTCTTTTTTGTTTAAGTGTGAACTTATTTGCAAATCTTATCTGTAGAACTTGTTTGTTTTCAATTGATAATAATAATGAAATGGGTATGCATGTTTTGATTAAATCCATTTGTGTTCACTCAATGTTTTTAATTGATGTCAAACGGTTGTTTAAGCGGAATTCTTTGAGGGAGGATGACGAAATTGAAAGACGCAAAGCTTCCAATTGTATGCTTTTGAATAAATCTCTGCTGATGATGTACAAACATTGTTTCAAATCCCTAAACACCGAAGATATAAGGATGATAATCCCTTGTCAACCCCTTTGAGCCTAGTAGTAAGAGTTTCTTTCTGAAAACGAAAAAACCTCAATCTTAACCTGAGGCAGGGTAGGTGTCAGTTAATTTGACAGAGCGTCCAAATTGCAGAAGGAGTGTTCCCGTTCGAGGATCAATGACACCTTTAGAGGTCGTACCTAAAAAAGCCGAAAAGTGAAATAGTCACAATTCTTTCAACAAGTCAGACCAGTCGGTGTCACACGTTTTGTTCTGGAAAAAAGAAAAGAAAAGAAAATAATAAAATAAAATCCTGCTAAGTCGACAACTTGAAAACAAGTGGCTTAGGCAGAATTAGGGCATCCCGCTGGACTTCGAAATTAGAAGATATACTCAAAAGAATCCGTCCAGGAAAAAATAGGGAAATATAAAAAAAAATGATAAAGAATAAGTCGTGTGACTCCGGGCACCAAAGACGAAGAGTGAGTGACTGTCACTCCTGAAACTTGTGGTTTCCTGAATCACCATTCCTGTCGTTTAACCTTTGAGAGGTGAGCGTTTGTGTCGAATTAGCTGAATATAGAATTGGAGAACATCAAGGAGAGTGGGTGGGTTTAAACAAAACTTCGAGCCTTATATCCTTTTCTTTCAAACCGTGAACTTGACCACGTTACAACCGTCAAAAGTCCTAATTGAAGCAGGTTTGTTTCGAAAGCATACTTCGGTAAAGATCGTGTCAAAACTGACTCCTAAAAAGGATTTTCTTACCTTGTGGGTATTGATATTGACATTCTGATAAGTGATTCATTCACTATGTTGCAACTTTTTTCCAGTGAACAGACTTGAATTTCAAAACTGTCATATACATTGCATTAGTATTATCTTTTGCAAAACGAATTGTTTTACTTGCGAGTAAGCACTTGACATCAGGAGAGTTCCTACAGTGGAAAGTTTGATCGAGATAAGATGCAGAGCATCTGAGTACTCCGTTGAGCAGGGGCAAGCCATATTAAATGATCATAAAAGGAAGTCAGACATTCCAAGATTCAGTTAATCTAGGGAAATCAGGCCGAGATTCGATAAATCTCTCGAAGTCAGCCACGGGCACTTCTCTACAAATCAACTAATCAGGGGCAAATCACTTCAAGGCTGGGGCAGGTCACCCCAATAGCACATAAGTTATCCTTATCCAGAAGACAATCTTATTCGAAGCACCTCTCCGAGGTTTATGATGCTGAGGTAGTTCATATCTAACCATCAGGGTACAGAGATTCAGCTCCCTTTAGAGGAAGGTTCATACAGAAATCCCACAGGCTGGGGCAAGTTTGGAAATAAAGGAACTTTTCCTTTCCGTATCTTCAGAGCCACTCAGAGCTATTCAAGCAGGTGCAGTCAATCTTCAAGTTCAAGATGAATGTCGGGAAGTCGTAACCCTTCACCTGTCTTCCCCAGCAAAAGTCCAATCATACTTGGCACATCCGGTTATTCCCAGCGGAATTGGCTTCACCTCTTCAACATTTATTTTGCTGGAGTGGTTTTTTCACATCCAGCTTTCCCCTAGCAGCCCGAGCCTGCATCTGCATTTTTGCACATAGTTATCATATTTTCATCATCTTTGCATTTCATCCTCAAATGCGTAGTATTTCCATTTCGTATGGATCATTACGCCCAACATTTCAAACATGTGCATGCGAAGCATAAGCCAGTTTTTGTTAGCCTTCCGTGGCGACCTGAATCAACTCTTCAATCAAGATAGTGGCATAACTCCAATGGCCTGGTTCAGTCAACTCATCTGCTTGCTTACTTTTGGGTTTCAGATTGTATGTCGGTCGTTCTTTGTCCGTCAGCCCTCTGATGATGACATCTCCAAGCAATTTTTCTTTGTCTGTCAGTCCTTTGATGATGACATCCCCATCAGATTTTTATCTGTCAGCCCTCTGATGATGACATCCCCAGCAAATATTTTTCTCTCTGTCTATCCTTAGATAATGCGAGATTTGGATATGATTTTCCCTCCGTCTATCCTTAGACGATGCGAGATTTGGATATGGTTTTCTCTCCGTCTATCATTAAACGATGTGAGTGTTTTGGATATGATATTTCTCTCCGTCTATCATTAGACGATGTGAGTGTTTTGGATATGATGCTTCTCTCTGTCTATCATTAGATGATGTGAGTTGTTTTGGATATGATGTTTCTCTTCGTCTATCATTAGACGATGTGAATGTTGTTGATATGATGTTTCTCTCCGTCTATCGTTAGATGATGTGAGTGTTTTGGATATGGTTTCCTCTCTGTCTATCATTAGATGATGTGAGTGATTTGGATATGGTTTTCTCTCCGTCTATCCTTAGACGATGTGAGATGCGGATATGATGTTTCTCTCCGTCTATCATTAGACGATGTGAGTGTCTTGGATATGATGCTTGTCTCCGTCTATCATTAGACGATGTGATTTTGGATATTATTCTTCCTGTCTACCATTAGACGATGTGATTTCGGATATTGTTCTTCCTGTCTACCATTAAACGATGTGATTTCAGATATTCTTCCTGTCTATCATTAGACGATGTGAGTGTTTTGGATATGATGCTTCTCTCCGTCTATCATTAGATGATGTGATTTTGGATATTATTCTTCCTGTCTATCATTAGACGATGTGATTTTGGATATTATTCTTCCTGTCTACCATTAGACGATGTGATTTTGGATATTATTCTTCTTGTCTACCATTAGATGATGTGATTTTGGTTTGCATCACGTCTATCATTAGACGATGTGATCTTTGGATACGGTGTTCTTTCCGACGACGTACGACTGGGTTCCAATTATTTACCATCCCGACAGACTGCAAATTTCTGGGTTCTTTCTGTATTCAATCACCTTCTACCATGAATGTCTGAAAGCGGTTACTTTTCATCCCTTCAGGTCCAAGCTGTTTGAATAGGGGCACCTCTTGCACCCTAAAATTTTCCCATCGATTTTCCCACTTTGACTGGCTTCGGCTTCATTTTCATCTGCATATCATTTAGGTCGCATTTTGCCCGTGTTATCAGTCGGATTGAATTTATAACGATTTTAGCCGCTTGGCTCGCGTTTCAGGCGATTCAAATCAATTCAAATGAGAAGTTCAGTGTTGAAATCGAGCGAAAGTCGCTATCCTCTTGATAATTCAATCCATGTTGATAATATCGGTGCATTTCGGTGCTCGCCTGTTTTTCCATGGCATTTTGCATTTTTATGGCTATTTTTGTTTTATATTTTATTATTTAGTTTTTTTAATAAAGTTTTTAGAGAATTGATAGAATTTTTATTAGTTTAGGGTATTTTGTTAGAAAATAGAAATTAGATTTTTATTTTTATTATCATCATAGAATTATTTTATTGGCTTTTAGAAATAGGTTTGAGATTTTAATTAAATAGTTTTGACTAGAATTTTATTGTTTTTTAAAAATAAATAGAAATAGTATTTTATTATTTAGAAGGTAGTTTTTAAATAAATTTTAATATTGTTTTTAGAAATAGATGTTATTTTTATAATATAGATTTATTAGAATTTTCTTTAGATTTATTTTTCTTTTAATTAGAAGTTAGTAAACTATATGGTTTAATTAGTTTTAGAATTAATTGGTTTTAGAATATTATAATATTATTTAACTTGAATTTTTAGTTAGTTATTGTTTAATCAATTGAGTCAGTTTTTCATGTATTTAACATTTAATCTCGTCATTTTCTTTTAATCATTATCAGCATTTTGTTAAGTATCAGCATTGTCATTAATTAAGTCATCATCAGTCCATTAATCAATTAATCAAGCCTTCAGCGCCACGTGTCATCCTACTAGTGTATATATACAATATTCATTGTCTCCCTCTTGGAGACCAACAACCCTAGCCGCTCCAAAAACCCTAACCCCAAGAACCCTAACCCTAGCTACAGTAAGCCGCCCCCTTCCTCCATCAACTTCATCATTTTCACTCAACGCCTTCTTCCATGAATCGTCACCAGAAATTACTTCCATAACCAAACACGACCTTCAACTCAACTCAATCCAACCATCTTCATCGTTAAGCTTCATCTTCCTCGAATCAACTTCCACCATTTTCATGACACAACCAACCTTCAACACAAAGAACAAAACCTCCTTCAAAACTCACCGTAAAATCCTTCCAGATCTTCAAAACCTCAATTAATTTCTTCATCATGTTCAAACCAACAAACCCAGAAATTCATCTTTTCAAACCTCCGACCCAGAAAACCCCCTCAAACTCCATCGCCACCATAGAGCTCCTTCAAACTAACCCAGAAACTAGTTCTGAAATCATCACCGCCTTCATTCTCCATAACCCCTAAGTTTCATCTTCAACCTGTTAAAAATGGTGTCCGCGAAACCCACAGCCAACAAGTCCTCCTACAAACCGTTGGAACCATCAAACCCTTCACTACAATCATTCCAAGCGTCTCACCTTCATTGTCTTCAAAACAACATCAAACAACTCTCAGACAAACTTTCATTAACCTCCATGAACACAAACTCACCGTGAAAAAACTGACTACACCCATCTTCCATTTTTCCTCCGTCAATCTCAACAACAACAACAAGGTTTTGCCAACTCCAGATCTGGATCTACAAACTCGTTTTCGTCACTTCACATTTCCAGATCTCGAACTCGTCCTTCTTCATTCTTGTTTCAGTAACACAATCTTCATCAACATCCAGATCTTCATGAATCAATCTTCAACTCACGAATAGTTCCTCAAATTTACTCATAAATCTTCACGAACAAACATCAATCATCATTTTCCATCTTCAAGGCCGTCGACATGCAAACTGTAATTGATTTGGGAGGGAGATTTTAGAGAGGACGAAAAGTGAAGTGGATAGTTTGATGTTGGGAGTTGCTGAGAGCGGCGGTGGAGATGACGATGAAGAAGAAGAAGGAGGCTAGGGTTTGCCAAAGGGAAATGAAGAAGAAGGAGGTTCGTGTACCTTCAAGCCGGTTAGTGGGCCTCGTGGCCCATTCAGTTATTTTTGCTGGATCATACCCCCGTTTCGTCTTTACACCCCCCTCTGTTTGTGGTTTGGTTTGCTGATTGTGAATTTGGGCTTCCAAACCTTTGGCCCAGCGGTATTCTTGCTGCACCCTCTATCCTGCTGATGTACCCCCTGTTTCCATTTCTTTTTGGATATTATTCAATCATGTATATTTTTTATTTTCTTTTGTATTATATGTTAATATTTTCTTTACTATTTTCTTTTTAGAATTTATGATATTATTTTCTTAGAATATTATACATATATTTTTTTGTATAGATTTTATATTTTATTTTCTATATTCAATTTCTTTTATTTTTTCTATTAGAACTTAATATTTCTATTAGAATTTACTTTCTCTTTAGAAGTTAATTTTATTTCTCTTTTGTTAGTGGACTTTTTGTCCCATTTTTATCTGTTTTTGGTCGATGAAGAAGTTTCTTTCGATTCTCCATCAAATTATTGATGAGAAGTGAAGGATCTGAGACTGACTTTCTCTCATCTTTCTCATTTTTCAACTTTATGTCATTTCATCTATTTTTGGGTCGATGACGAGACCTCCGTAAATCATTACCGGTCAAATTATTGATGAATAATGTTGGATCCGAGACCACCTTCTTTCTATCCTCATTTCCCTTCATCTTTTGACTTTATTTTGACTTTTGGTGATTGATGAAGTCTTGTAAGACGAGATTCCACTGTTTTTGGTCCGTGCGACATGATTCAATTGGAGAATGATCCTCAATATCGTTTCTCTATCTTGTCCATAGCACGGAAATTAATACGAGACCTCTTAAAGTTTGACTTCCCTTATAAGTCGAGCTATGACGGTTTAGAGTCACATTGGTCCCGATTCGAAGCATCATCAAGGATCAAAAGAGGAGAAGATGAGAATGGAGCTTGAGCACAATGTCAAGGGTCAACGGAACCACTCCGTTCGGTAACATCTTTCTAATTCAAGTCTTTTAATCAACCACCGAGCGTTGTGAGTTCTAAGTAATAGGTACGTAGGAAATGATGAGTGGGGGGCCTCCTCTCATTCGTCTAGAGTGTTTAGTGTATACCCTTTGGGAAATATGTGACATATTCGCTCCTACGCCTTAGGTTCTAGCGTGTGTGTCCCGAGTTCCTTCCCGTTTAGGCGTGTCTTGGCCTAGTTTCTCTTTTCTCTCGCCCCTGTGCGATCGAAACTCTTTTCTCTCGCCCCCGTGCGATCGAGACTCCTTTCTCTCGTGTCCTGGCGATTGAGATCCCCTCTCTTGCCCCCGTGCAATCAAGATTCCCTTTTCTCTCGCTTTCGTGCGATCGAGACTGTTTTCCGTAGTTAGCCGAACTACGGCTGCTCTGATCTCTCATATCTGTTGAGAGTACGTAGGCATAGGATTGCGATAATCCTAGCGAGCACTTTCCTTTTCCCCCCTTTAGGTAACCCGTACCTATAAACCAATGACATACTACGTCTGTTCTACCGCAAACAGGTAACGCCTAAGTCTCTAATGGTCGAGCAACAGTACACCTAACTGCTAGAATGCGTATGCTAGTATCGTCAACCTTTTCTCTTGCCCCGTGTGATCGAGAACACCCTATTTACCCGTAGTTAGCCCGAACTATGTTTGCTATGATTTCTCGTATCATAAGAGGATACGTAGGCACAAGACGGCGATTTCTTGGTGAGCAACCTTCCCCCCATCACCCGTAGTTTTCTGAACTACGTTGACTCTGACTTTCCCATTGCACGAGGGAATACGTAGGCATAGAGCGGAGATGCTCTATCGAGTCTATTTTCTTTTCTTTTGTCCTCGTGGCCAGCCTTATAGTTTTACACCCTTTTAGATAGACAACAAGCATGGATCCCGTCGAGTTCGACGGACGTGAGGGGTGATAATACCTTCCCCTTGCGTAACCGACTCCCGAACCTGAGATTTGGTTGCGATGACCTGTCTTATTCTCTTTTCGTTAAGTTTTCTTTGATCATTTCCTTTCCCTCTCTTTGGGATAAATAACGAACGGTGGCGACTCTTCTGTCTTTCGACGGCCCTCTTTGCAGCAATGCGACACTTTGGGGTAAGATCTGGTAAATTGTTAGGTTTTATCATGAGCCAAAAAGGACATGAAGTCGATCCTGACAAAGTAAAAGCTATCCAAGATATGCCAACTCCAAGAACAGAGAAGGAGGTTCGTGGTTTCTTAGGGAGATTAAACTACATTGTCAGATTCATATCTCACCTAACAGCCACCTGTGAGCCAATATTCAAGTTGCTTCGCAAAGATCAAGCAATTGTGTGGAATGACAATTGCCAAAAAGCATTTGAGAAAATAAAAGAATATCTGCAAGAGCTACCGATCTTGATGCCTCCCGTGCCAGGAAGACCTCTCATCATGTACTTGACTATTTTGGAAGGATCTATGGGATGCGTGTTGGGGCAGCATGACGAAACGGGTAGAAAGGAGCACTCTATCTACTACTTAAGCAAAAAGTTCATCGACTATGAAATGAGATACTCAATGTTGGAAAAGACATGTTGTGCGCTTGCATGGGTTGCCAAACACTTAAGGCAATATATGTTGACCCATACCACATTGTTGATATCAAAGATGGATCTAGTCAAGTACATCTTCGAAAATCCTTCTCTCACAGGACGAGTATCCCGTTGGCAAATGGTACTAACAGAATATGACATCCAGTACGTCTCACAAAAAGCTATCAAAGGGAGTATGTTATCTAAATATCTTGCCCACCAACCCGTGGAAGATTACTAGCCCGTGCGTTTTGACTTTCCTGATGAAGATATCATGTTTGTCAGAGGCTATGAAACATTAGGCCCAGACAACGGACCCGAACCAGGATCGTGATAGACGCTCGTGTTCGATGGTGCTGCAAACGCTCAAGGCAATGGAATATGGGCAATCATCACATCTCCTACTGGTTTTCATATCCCATTCACCGTAAGATTATGTTTCGAATGCACCAACAATATGACTGAATATGAAGCATGTATCTTCGGAATCGAAGCCGTTATTGATCATAAATTCAAGATTTTGGAAGTGTATGGGGATTCCGCATTAGTCATCTGTCAAGTCAGAGGCGACTGGGAAGCACGTGACAGCAAACTAGTTCCACATCGGGATCACGTCTTGAAGTTAATCTCATACTTTGATGAGATTACTTTCAATCACATTCATAGAGAAAACAATCAATTGGCAGACGCTCTTGCCACATTGTCATCCATGTTCAAAGTTAAGTGGAAAAATGAGGCACCCACTATCCGCATTGAACATCTTGATGAGCTTGCCCACTGTTTGGAAGCAGAATTAATAATCGATGATCAACCTTGGTTCTATGATATCAAAAGGTATCTAGAAAAGCAAGAGTACCCAGAAAACGTTTCCATCACAGACAAGAAGTATTTATAGAAGGCTTTCGTCTATGACTCAGTCCTACTCAGATGCGTGGATTGACACGAAGCCGACCGAATCATAAACGAAATCCATGAAGGCTCTTTTGGTACACATGCCAGTGGACACATGATGATTAAGAAGATTTTGAGGGCTAGTTATTATTGGATGACAATGGGAACTAATTGCTATCGTCACGTGCAAACATGCCATAAATGTCAAATCTATGCAGATAAGATACATGTGCCACCAGTTCCTCTAAATGTCTTGACATTGCCTTGGCCCTTCGCCATGTGGGGCATAGATGTGATTGGACGCATCGAGCCAACTGCTTCAAACGGTCATCGTTTCATCTTAGTGGCCATTGACTACTTCACTAAATGGGTGGAAGTCAGGTCTTATACCAATGTCACCAAACAAGTGGTCACTCGCTTTATCAAGAAAGAAATCATTTGTCATTATGGGGTACCAAATAAAATCACTACTGACAATGGTTCAAACCTCAATAACAAGATGATGAAGTAATTGTGTGAAAGTTTCAAGATCGAGCATCACAATTCATCACCATATCGCCCGAAGATGAATGAGGCTGTTGAGGCAGCGAACAAAAACATCAAGAAGATTGTTCAGAAAATGGTGAAAACATACAAAGATTGGCACGAAATGCTACTATTTGCTTTACATGGCTACCGCACTTCAGTGTGCACTTCTACTGGGGCAACTCCATTTTCTCTTGTATACGGCATGGATGCAGTACTCCCCGTTGAGGTAGAAATTCCTTCCCTGAGAATTTTGAATAATGTCAAGCTCGATGAAGCAGAATGAGTACAAGAGAGATTTGATCAACTTAATCTCATTGATGAAAAGCGCATGGCAGCCATCTGCCATGACCAGTTTACTAAAAACGGTTGAAAAGGGTGTTTGACAAGAAAGTTCGCCCTCGAGATTTTGAAGTGGGAGACTTGGTATTAAGAAAGATTATGTCAATCCACACAGACCCAAGGGGAAAATGGACACCTAACTATGAGGAGCCTTGATATCATCCAACATGGACGGTGAAGATCTGTCGTCCCATGTAAATGCAGACGCAGTAAAAAAATACTACGCTTGAAAGCAAACCCGGTGGACAACAAAAATAAAAAGTCCAGGCAAAAGTTAGGGTTACAATAAATTAAAAAAACAAAAATAATACCCTATAAGTTAAAAACCCTTAGGGGAAACTTAGGCAAAAAAAGGGGGGGTATCCCGATAGACTGAAAACCTGAAAAGGCGGTCTAGGCAAAAGTTAGAGACCTTAAAAAGAAAAGATTGCAGTCTGCGAAGAGTCTGTGAGCTCATCATCATAATAAAGAGAGCTACACACAGGAAAGATAAATCCATCCACCTTCCCCAGAAGCAACGTACGAGAAATCTCGAGGCCATAGGGATCATAGCAGAATTGGAACTCAATGGAAATTCGATCTTTTTTCTCATTGCCATTGTACTTTTTGTCATATTTTTGCAATAACCTCTTTTAGGAATTGTATCCTTATGTAAAATTACCCATTTATGGGTCACTTTATCATCAATAAAATCTCTTTCATCAATTCGTGCTTCACTTTTCTTTTTTTACTTTTAATGTTTGTTTGCAAAAAGTGGAATTTTCATTCTTAATAAATATTGCATTGAGAATTATGGGATGACAATAATAACAAAAGAAAGCATAAGGTTGCTCTCCGATTAAGGTGTATGAAGGATAAACGCGATCTTTAATAGGCGCGCGTGTACACAAAGCATCGTCTGATTATAAAGTTCACTAGGACTCGACCAAGTCAGGGGCAATCTAACCAATCGGTACAACTTGTTATGACCATCTAGAAATGATCCAAATTTCATCACAAGGAAGTCAGGAAGTCAAACTTGACGCCCCAAACCAAAGCCCAATCACTTGGCATAAATCATCACCCTGACCTCCATGTCCTTACGTCCCCGACATTTTTGCATACATGCTGCATCGTTACATGCGTGTTTAGCCAGTCATTCTCAAAGATGTGGATTTCCTGTGGACATCCTGGTAGGATCCTTCCGGAGTGTTTGTCCATTCACTTACCTTTTGTGAGTATTTTCAATCCTTTTGCACGAGATATTTTCTCACCTTACCTTTCGTAAGGGATTTCATTGCCTTTCGCGTTAAATCTTTCTCTTTCACTTTCCTTTTGTAAGCGCGTCTTCGCTGGCTTTTACACGCGACAAAAACTTTGTTTTGGGTATTTTCGATCAATTTGGACGCGTGGTGTATGTGTGGCCAAGAACTGAATGGTCGCCATACTTAAAGAATATCATCTTCGCCGTTGTGTTTGTGAGGTCAAATGATGTTCTAATACCCTATGTAAATTCCCCCTGCCATTAGCGGGAAGATGGTTATTGCCCTCAACTTGCCTTTTGTGAGTTATTTCGTGTCTCTTTCACGAAGTATCTCCACCTTATTTTTTGCAACAGATTCAACTTACCTTTAGTAAAACCTCCTGTGCCTTTTGTACAGGTTCTTGTCAGCTAACCTTTTGTAAGTATCCCCTCTACCTTATGTAGAAGGAATTTTTCTCCTAACCTTTTATTCAGGAGTCTTTTCTGCTTTTCGCAGAAGAAAATACGACCGTCCTCTCCTAAGGGAATCTCCTATCTACCTTGTGTAGAAGGAATTATCTCCAAACCTTCTGTTCTGGAGTCCTCTCTACCTTTTGTAGAGGGAACTTCTTCTTATAACCTTTTGTCCTGGAGTCCTTTCTGCCTCTATAGAAGGAAATACGATCGTATTCTCCCAAGGGAGTCTCCTCTACTTGAGGTAAAATGAGTTACCATGTCTTCAAACCTTTTGTTTTGGAGTCCTCTCTATCTTTTGTATAAGGAATATTGTCTTTAAACCTTTTGTTTTGGAGTCCTCTCTACCTTTTGTAGAAGGAAACATTTTCTCCAAACCTTTTGTTCGGGAGTCCTCCTTGCCTTTTGTAAGAGAAAAACCAATTTTTAGAGTCCTCTTTACCTTTCGTAGAAGGAGTATCTCACATTTTTATATTTCCGAGTCCTCTATGCCTTTTGTAGAAGGAATATCTCTTGGCCAATTATGATTCCCTATTATGAGGTGTCTCCTCTTCCGGCTGGCAAAGCACTCATGTTCATTCTGCATTGCATCTCAAGCATATCATCACATCCCCCTTAACCCTTCTTCACTAACAGACACCTTTTTTCAAACCATCTCGCTGTCTGTCTACTTTTATTCCACATCTCTCCAGTTGAAAATCTCGGGTATTCTAGTATTTAATTCTCTTCTACCATGAATGTTCGAACACCTTTATCCTCCAGGCATTCAGGTCCAAGAGGATTAAATAGGGGCAGCTGTCACACCCTCATTTTTACCTTTAGCCTTTCATACCTTGCGTTCATCATATCATACATCATTCTATTGCATATCGAGCATATAGGTTCACAAGGAAAGTATTGGGTAGGTTCGTTGTTATCCATTCCAAATAAGATAAATTGCCTATCATGGGCTACATGGAAGAAAAGGTTCATCATCTAAGGTTTGATTCAAGTTAAAAAGTTTACTCATGTAGATTCCTTCAAGGTGAAGTTACTTGAAAAATATTAGGATATTCAAGATCAATATTCCTAATAAACATGAAGTGCAAGGCCTAATTCAAGATTTCACCATCCAACTTTGTTTCAAATTCTATGTTCAAGTGGAATTCAAAAGATCACAAGTTCATATTTCAAGACTTCATCCCTTTTAAATTCAATGGCATAAGGGAGATACATCATTCCAAATTCAAGATTATATTCAAGAATATTACAAAAAAAAAGGGAAATTTCATGACATTGCAAGAATGTCACATTTGTTACAAAGTTTCTAACTCTAAGTAATGCTTAGAAAATTAAGTTATTTCTAATCTTAATTCAAGTTTCTAATCAACTTCATGTTATGGTACCCTTCATGCCCCATCAAGTCCACATGTTCCTCATTATGCCTATAAACATCCAAGGAAAATAATTAAGATTCAACTTAACACTGGAATATTTCAAGATCAAGACTATGCATGCTTAGTCATGGGAAATTTTAATGTGATCTAAAACAGTCCCATGCAAGAAGTGACAAATTGCCTCATAACCAAACAATTCATGTCAAAAAACCAAAGGAATGAACCCATAATGATACATCTAAATATCAGAATTTTGAAATGCTGTCAAAGGTAGAAATTTGGACCACAAGGGCAGTCAAAGCACAAGTAAACAAATGGGTTTAGGTTTGGGAACAAGACAAAATGCAACAGGAAAAAAAAACAGGCAAGACAAGTGTAGCAGCAAAAATACAGCAAAGCAGAATTCATGGAAATGGAAAAAATTGGGCTTGGCGTCAAGAAAGTGATGAGAAGCATATCCCAATGAAACGATTATGCAGCAAACAAGTCAAAGGAACCCTATTGTTTGACTATAAGGAAGGGAGCAGCAGTAGGTAAAATAGGAGGGAGGGAGAAACATTGAGAACATTCATTAAGAAAAAAAGAGATTGAGAAAGAAGAAAAAAATCATTGAGAGAACAAAAAAGTGATAGAAAACCAGAAAAAGGAAGTGAATCATATAACACATCTAACAAAAGCCATTGGTGATTAGAAGGAGAATAGTAGCTCTTGGGTATCTTTTCTTCCAAACTCTTCTCTCTTTACATATTTTGCATTATTTTTATTTTCTCTTTTAAGTGATATTTATGTTGTACAAATTGTGGTAAGGTCTCAAGAGTGACCAAGAACTATTGTAAAAAAAAGGAAAAGGGAAAGAACATAGTTTAGTTTTTTTACTCAGCAGGGTTGACACGGGTTGTATCAGCTGACACGGGCGACCGTGTCAGCCTGCTATTTTAACCTCCATCATGCGCATCTCCCAAGAGTGTTGACACGGGTCGTGTCAGCTGACACGGGCGGCCGTGTCAGCTCCCTGTTTTACCTCCAAAATCAATGTTGGACACTTCCTGACACGGGCCGTGTTAGCTGACACTGGCAGCCGTGTTAGGGCCCTGTTTTTTTTCATTTTTTTTTGCTATTTCTCCCATTTTTTCCGACATGTTCCATTCACACATGAAATGGGATGTCTCATTTCATGCTGTTTTTTTTCATGTCTTGTTTTATTCGTATTTTCAAGCCGATTAACCCGATGTGGTTGTACGACCATTGTATGTGGATATTATTACGATCATTTTTTACTTTTGGTTCCAAAAACTATTTTAAAAAATAAACTCTCAATTTTATCGAGCCATTTTCGCCCTTGTAAGTCGATCGCATTGTGTGTCGCCATCGACCTTGTTCGCATCACTTCAAACATTTTTATAAGCAATAAAACCCTTGATCCAACATCAAGTGGTATTTTTCTCATAAAAAATCCAAAAAAAAAACAATAAAGATACAATTGGGGTTATACGCCATGAGCTTTAAAGTGGTGGAGAAGGAATGAGAATGAAACCCCTCCTACACTTGTTCTAAATGTTTTAAATACAAGGCGCTCAACTTGGTTATTTGAAACATTCATCTCTATTCAAAGTCTTTAGTGTGACCCTAATCAAGAACAATTTCTTCTCAAAAAACCTAAAAAATAACACCAACTCATTAAACTTCTTTTCGCCTTAGGGCGTTAATCCGAAAATCCTTTTTCAAGGTATAAAAACAACCAACATACAATCATTTCACAAGCCTCCAAACTACGGAGCTCTAGTTCTTCGCTTCTTTTAAGTGAGGATACATAGGCACAAAGGCCACAATCCTCGGCGAGCACTCTAATAAAAAACCAATCCGTCTTTTCCTTTAAGCAAGCAAACTTTTAGATAAAAACACTCATCCAAGCTAAGTAACCTAGAAGGTTCCCATCGAATATGATGGATGTGATGGGTGCTAATACCTTCCCCTCACATAACCGACTCCCGAACCCTAAAACTTGGTTGCGATGACCATACTCTTTTACTAAAGGTTTTATCGTTATTTTTCTTTCCCTCCTTAGGATAAGTAAAATCTGGTGGCGACTCTGTGTCATTTTTCACGTAGCGACACACATCCATTTTCATTTTTGATTTGGATATAATTTATCCATCACTACATTCCACAAAAACCAAACCAGTTATCCAAATTCATCCCATTATCCATTTTAATGTCATTTTCACTTCCAATTTCCATAAACCATTCATTTAGCATCCAACTCATGAACCAATTTGCACAAGATTTAATTTTGAAAAAAATTAATTACACCACAAAGATGGTCCATTGTCAAATTATTACCACATAAGTCCATCACATTAAAAAAAGGAGGGAAGTCTTCAATAAATCCAAGTCATATCACAAAGCTCATTATCATCTTATTAAAAAAAATGAAGATGTGTATATTTTACAAAAAAAAAAAAAACAAGCTCATTGTACATTCTTTATCTTATAAAATTAAAAAAAAAAAGGAAAAGAATAAATGTTGTGAGAAGCTACACGCCACACTACAATCCAAAACGATAGTGTTGCAAACATCCAAAAGCCTATCCTTACATGATCCTGCAACACATCGCACAAGCCTCCAAAACCAAAAGCCATTGCTACTCAATGTGCATCCTGTTTCATAGAACAAAAACAACGACTACACAAAACATTCACGACTCAAACCGTACGATTTACTGCTCCTAAAGCTCCACAACACTCCAAAACGGCTGCAACTCCAAACGTATGACCTTCCTTGTTTGCTCTACCCACATCCAGGACTTGTCCACAACAGTATCTCTGAATCAAAAACCTGCACAATACAGCCAAAACTTGCTACCTACAACATCACTCCCTAATTCTTGCAACAACAAAAAACTACAACCAAGCCAAAGACCTTGAAACCTTATACAACCTGCAGTGAAAAGGACACGACGGTAATAACAGGACAAAGAATTGTACTAGGATCTTAATAAATAAGTTTTGAACCTGACCTTAAAAGAAAGGGGGGAAATGAGGGAATTAAAAAAAGGGGAATTGATCAGAAATAAAAGAGAAAAAAACCTGATTGTAAAGAAGACTTCGACTACCTCATCTTCTCATGGTTAAAAAACCACCATCAATCAGAACTTTCGGAGACCCCATCCACGCATCCTATAACCACGTCCCATAACCAAAACCTTGCCACTCTTTGTTCACCTTCTTCGTCAAAAAACAAGAACCTCACTATGTTCACAAAGTTTTCATCTTCTTGTTTTCGTAGACACAGTGAGAAACAACAACATTCACAAAATCAGTCCAAAACTTCAATTCAGAACCACCATTAAAGCGTTTCGCCATCACCGTCGCGCTGAAACCCTCATGTCACAAGCAATCCACCATTAACGCTCAATTATCGTGTACCATCAATAATTCTCCCACACCTTAGCCATTGAAAAATCCAAATCAACCTTCAAATATCACAACCATCGATAATTCCAAACCATAACAGAACCATAGAGAAGAAGAGAGTGAGATTGGAACAGACCGAACCTAAAACTCAAGCAAACTTGAAGTAGGAAGGAATAGAGAGAATGTGGACCTGAGTCACTACACCACCGCAGAATCTGCAAAAACTGGATCGTCGCCAAAGAAGACAAAGCGTGAGAAAGAGAACGAGCAACTGAAGCTGGGAGTAAAGAGGAATCAGGATAAATGAGGTTTTTTTTTGTCGTGACATTGGCCTTGTATTCTTCAGATTTATTTTTATTATCTTTTCTTTTTTAACTTTTTATTATTATTGTTATTGTTTATTTGTTTTTTTTGTGTTTTTAATTTTCTTTTTAATTTGGTTTGGGCTGTTGGGTTCAAAGCCTAGTTGTTTTACTTCTTATACTCCTAATAATAATTTTCACACCCTCCTTCGTTAGGATTTGTTTTTCTTTACTTTTTGGCATTTTGTTAGCTTCATAATTGGTTTGTCTTGATCGTCAGATGTAATCTTAGTTAATTTTGAATATTGGTTATATTTGTTAGAATTGATGATTATTATTTTAGATTATGTAATTTACTTGTTTTCAATTAAAAAAAGAAACTAAAAATATTTTTAACTAGTTTAATTCTTTTCATTTTTGATTCATGTTTAGAATATATTCATTTAAGATTTGGCTTTGATCATCGTGATTTTAATTTTCATTAACTTCTTTGATTCCTAACTTGGTGACCTGTAGCATTGATCCCTCTACTTAGAGCTTTGGCTCCTTTTGTTTGATCTAGTGATTTTTTATTCTAGTTCTGATTGTCTCTTGCTCTTTATTTTGTGATCATTATCATCCATTCGTGATATTGTTTTTATGCTTAAAGCTTTATCTTGGCTCCCTGTTGTTGTTTCCCTAAGTCCAAAGGAAAGGGTTTTACTGTTGACTGTCATGTCATCTTTAGGATAGTTTAGTCTATTTCCTACCCTGCCCTATGGTCTTGTTATAGTCAATTGATATTTCAACTTATAATTAGATGTAGAGTTTGTAAACTCTATGTGAGTACCATTGCTATGAGTACTCACTTTCCCTTTGACTTTGTTAGAGTCAACCTCAGTTAGTCTTTCAACTTAGACTTAGAGAGTTTGTTAATTATATGTTAGTATCATGGTTATGAATACTTACTCCCCTTGGAACCTTGATCACTATCAAGAGTTTCTCAACCCTAGTTAGGTGAACTACGAATACTCTAATTTCATCCTAGTCAGGATACGTAGGCACGATATGCGATGTCTTGGCGAACATACTTTGTATATACCCTAGGTCTTTACCTTAGCACCTTTTCCTTGGCAAGCAAACTTTAGCATAACACAAATACAAATAAGAGGTTCCTGTAAAGTATTATAGATACTTAGGATGTTAGCACATTCCATGGGTATAACTAACCCCTAAACCTTAAACTCTTTAGCTTTGTTGTTACATAGCGTACTTAGGATTTTCTTCGATCTTTACCCTTTACTTTGGATAAATTAAAGATAGGTGGTGAATTTAAAGATTTGTGATTCAAGTTAATTCAATAGCTTAATATTTGATTCTCACTGCAACAACATAAAGCAATCAACATACTTCAGAGTGAACTTAACATGGGTGAATTCTTTCGTGTCTCTCAGTATATATTGTCAAAACATATTTGGGATACATTGGTTGAAACTCATGAAGGAACCGCTGAAGTAAAGAGATTTAGATTGAACACCTTAAGTCAAGAATACGAGTTATTTAGAATGTAACCCATATAATCAATCATTGATCTACAAAAGAGATTTGTGCACTTAACTAGTCACCTGTTTGCTCCCAGTAAGACTTTTACTAACAATGAATTAAATCTTAAAGTGCTTAGGTCTTTAAATAGGGAACAACAACCAAAGGTGACAACGGTATCAGAAAAGAAAAGTCTTTCTACCACGGTGTCTGCTTCCTTTTTCGGAAAACTTCAAGAGCATGAATTAGAATTTGAAAGGTTGGAGAAGCATGAAATACAAGTAAAAGATTCAAAAGATGTTGTATTACAGACAAGAGTCAAATTTCATGATAAAAATCAAGAGGAGGAATCTACTGATGGAGATGATAATCTTATCAAAAAGTTTGGAAAATTCTTGAGAAAAGAAAGGAAAGATCATTCAGAAAGAAGCACCAACAAGGAAAGTTATGTGTTTTGAATGTGGAAAAATGGGACGACGAAGTCGAAGCCAACTCCCGACTTACTCTCATCACCGGGTGCGTCAGGAGGGCAACGACGAAGTCGAAGCCAACTCCCGACTTATTCTCAACCTCGGTAAATCCGACAGCTTCTGTTCTTATTTTCGAGGCAACTAGAGAGAGAGAGAGAGAGAGAGAGAGAGAGAGAGAGAGAGAGAGAGAGAGAGAGAGAGAGAGAGAGAGAGAGAGAGAGAGAGAGAGAGAGAGAGAGAGAGAGAGAGAGAGAGAGAGAGAGAGAGAGAGAGAGAGAGAGAGAGAGAGAGAGAGAGAGAGAGAGAGAGAGAGAGAGAGCGACTATTAAAAAGTGCTTATCCAGAAAAGTGCTTTTTAGAAAAGCACTTATTTAAAAAAAGTGATCTTCTGCCAAACACAACCTAAGCACTTTTTACAGAAAAATCTGCGGTTCACACAGATCAAACTAGTCATCAAACAAGTCACCAAACAAGTTCGACAAACCGGTTCAACAAACCAATCCAACAAGCGAGAAAACCCTTCCAAGAGAAGAAGGAACTTTCCGACCTGCAGACGGTGATGATGACGAAGCTATAAGCTTCTCTGAACCTCCAAAAGACCTCTTTGAGTTTTCGAATCCCCTCGCGGGGTTCTTGTGGCCGCCGTTCTTTCTAGGTTTTTTTTTCCGGATTTGATGGTGGATGAATCGCCCCCTCCGTCTTATTTCTGTCGCCATTTTATATTGTTCATGAGTTGGTTCACGGGCTTGGATATTGAGTTCATGTTTTTTGAATGATGATCTGATTAAATTTTAGATCCGTTGGTTATTGATGATTCTCAGGAACTTTTGACGGTTTTAACAGTGACTTTGTTGTTGCTTGCTGCGAGATTATCTGCTAATTGTTTGGGGTTCATTGTTGCATGCGTTTGTTCTCTTGGAAGGGTTTTCTCGCTTGTTGGTTTGGTTTGTTGAACCGGTTTGTCGAACTTGTTTGGTGACTTGTTTGATGACTAGTTTATCCGTGTGAACCGCGGGTTTTTTCTGGAAAAAGTGTTTAGGATGTGTTTGGCAGAAGATCACTTTTTTTGAATAAGTGCTTTTTCTAAAAAGCACTTTTCTGGATAAGCACTTTTTGATAATCGCTTTCTCTCTCTATCTATCTATCTATCTATCTATCTATCTCTCTCTCTCTCTCTCTCTCTCTCTCTCTCTCTCTCTCTCTCTTTGGTTGCCTCGAAAATAAGAACAGAAGTTGCCGAATTTACCGAGGTTGAGAATAAGTCAGGAGTTGGCTTCGACTTCGTCGTTGCCCTCCCGACACACCTGGTGATGAGAGTGTTTTAAGGGTGTCGGAAAACTAACCGAAGGGACTGTATGTTGACTTATTATCATTGTCCTTGTCTCTTGTTTATATGTCTTAGTTGTTCTTGGTTCTTAGAACTTAGCAACTCGTAGTTCCACGAAGTTCGGATGCTCTGATTTCTCAAGTCCCTCTTGAAGATACGTAGGCACGAGATGTGATGTCTTGGAGAGCTCACTAACAACTAACTTCCTGTCAACATTTGCAACTTAGGATTGAAGTCGTCATGCTCTATTTAGTCGTCCCGCCATGGATATTCCCTTCCTTGCTAACTTAACTTAGTTTAGAGTTGCCGCACTCTATGTAGGTGTCTCACCGCAGACATTTACTTGCCCCTAGAACCTTGACCACAGTCAAGAGTCCCTCACCCCTATTTAGGAGAACTACGATTGCTCTAATTCCATTCCCGTCAAGATACGTAGGCATGAGATGCAATGTCTTAGCGAGCAAACTTTGTACATACTTTGTATATACTTTAGATATTTACCTTAGCATTTTTCCTTTAGCAGGCAACTTTAGCATAACACAAATACTAACAAGAGGTTCCTGTAGAGTACTACAGATGTTTAGGATGTGAAATACCTACCCTAGGCATAACCAACCCTCGATCCCCGATCTCTTAGTGTTCTTGTTACATCGCGTAAAAGGTCTTTCTTTCTTTAAACCTTTCCTTTGGATAAATTAAAGTCCGGTTGTGAATTTAATGAATTAAGATTCAAGTTAATCAATAGCTTGGTATTACGATTCTCACCGCAACATTGTGAGACTGTCCTAATCAATTCTATATGTTACAAAGTGAAGATAATCGACTATTCCTTATGCACGGTCAACTATCATTTCTAACACATACTTCTAATTTATTAGACAATTCCCTAATCAATTAGCTAGACATTTTAAAACCACATAGATAAGGATAATATACAGGACATACAAGAATGTGAATAAGATGAAGAGGTGAAATGAATATATACAAGATAAGGATAATATACAGGATATACAAGAATATTCACAATTATATATCAAGATAAATATTAATAGGTATATGGACAAGATAATATTGACTGAAAATAAAACAATTGATATTTGACAGAAAGTAAAGCAGTTGTATATTGATAAAAAATAAAGTCAGTGGTTAGTTTGTTAGTGAATTGAATCGAAACAAAATGTGACGCTAAACCATCGTAGCTTGACTTATGATGAAAGTCGAACTATAGGAGGTCGCGTAAATTGCTATCAGTGCTATGGACAAGATAGAGAAATGACATTGAAGATCATTCTCCGATTAAATTGTGTCGCATGGACCGAAGAAAGATGGGATCTCATCTCAATCGCAAACATCATGTCGATTAATCGAAGATAGTCCGTCACGACCTCAAAGTAAAGAAAATGACCAAAATGGTCATTTTCCATAGATTTGAAATTGTGAAGGTTATCGGCTTCGATAAACCGACGCTTACAAATTGAAAGACATCATAGATCGGGGAAAAATAAATAAAATTGAAAATGAAGAAGAAATGAGGAGAGAAAAAGGTGGTCTTGGACAAACCGTTATCTATTAATAATTTGACGGATAATGATTTTAGAGGTCTCGTCATCGACCGAATAAATGAAGAAAAGATGAATTTGATTGAGAAAAACATATTCAAAATTAAAAACTATAAAAACTTATTTAGAAAAATATTATAAATCTAAAAACTAGCTTAAAAAAATATTAACAATAAAAACTAAATTATAAAAACATATTAACAATTCTTAAAACTAGTTTAGAAAATAAAAAATTATTAAAACAAAAGGGGGGGTCTGCAAGAGAAAGGCGGGTGAGACAAATATATGGGTTGAATAAACAGCTTAATGGCCCACACCACTAATGAGAAGAGCACGGTTTGAGGGTCTACAAGATCCATTACAACATCAACAAATCATCATCCTTTCTCTTGACATGCTTAAAACAAAGAACCAGAAGATTCATATCAAACTTTTTATATATAAAAAAAATATAAAATTCAAAAGCAATAATAAAAAAAACATTAAACCAACAACAACATCTCATAGTGAACCATATGAGAAAATGCTCAGATTTCATCATCATCATCGCACAACGTATCGTCAAACAGGCCCAGGAATAACTTTGTTTCCAACCTTCTTTGATTATTCTTCAATCGCGACACCTTTTTATTTGATCCAGGTTTGACACTTTCATTTTTTGTTTTTTTGATCTCAAACTCTCCTTATCTCCGTGCGTTGGTTTGGGTTCTGAATTCGCTGTTTTTGTTTGAATGGGTTTGGTGTTGTTTTATTGGTGTGAAGAAGAATAAAGGTTGAAGAATTGGATTGAAGAAGGTGAAAGTTTTGGTGTCTGGTTTTTTTGGTAGAATTTATGTTGTACTAAAAATTTGTTATTTCACAGGTTAGGTGGTGTTGTGAAAATATTGTGTGCGTAGAAAACGTAAAAGAGGTGTGCATCAAGGTGTGTGTGTTGAAGTTGTGGATGGGTTGAATGAGGAAGAAGATTGGAGGATGAGGAAAAATGGAGGTAATGGCGGTGCGATGGGGTTTCATGGCGGGTTTTTTTTTGGTTTGTGTTGTTGCAGGTTTAACCTTGTTTAGAGCTGGTTGTGTTGATGTTGTTTTGAAAACGGAAGGAGAAATAATAGTTGCGGCGGTGATGTTATTGTTACGAATGTTGGCAAGATTGTCGTCGTTGAACAAAACGATGATGGGTATGAGCTTGGCGAGAAAATAAGAGAGAGATAAGAAAGAGACCGAGGAAAATGGATTATAAAAATTCAAAGTAAGACTTTGTTTGTTGTTATTAATGAGAGAGCAAAAGGGTTGGGAGAAAACAAGAAGAAGATGGTGTCAGAAGGGAAGAAGAAGTGACTGTTGTCTTGAAGAAGGAGGAAATGGTTGTTTTTTTTCTTTGCAGTATGTTGAAGTTTGTAAGAGGGAGTATCACATAAGAGAAAACTCAAGGAGATTTTTGAATCCTCCTCAGCTATAGTACGTCGCTGCTAGGTCTAGAGTTCCCTCCCCCCCTTTTTTTTATGCCAACTTTCTTGTAGACAAAATAGGCCTTGAAAGCAAAATTCTCATGGGTTTTTATTGTATGTTTCTCTTTTAATTGGCCCTTGTGTATTTTGTAACACTTCTTGTATGAAGATAGTGCATTTGGATTGTAAGGCACACTTTAAATCCATCTACTTATGTAAGAAAAACTTCCAAGTGACTAAGAAACTTGCCTTTTAGCAATGAACAACTATGTGGATAAAAACCAATCTTGGAAGTGAATTTTAGAAGCTATTTCAAAACATGTCTTTGAAGGTGAATGAATCATGACTTGTATAAGCTTTAAACCTGGCCTCGAATTCATCACATCTTAATTATATATAGTCTAACCAATTAAACATGATCTTAAAAAAAATATCCTTAGGATTCAAGTTATGCCTTGATCCACATTAGTCATGACACAAACTCTTTGAAGCTTTACTTGTGTATGCTCTTGAAAAAGACTAGTCTCGTATATTAGGCCATTAATCTCATCTTGACTATATGATCATGAAAATGAAGACCCATCCCTGCTTTAATTCTTTTGGAAATTAACATTATTTACAGAAGCCTCAAATCAAATATCCATAATCTGAATTGTAGAGGGTCATAGCCAAAAAGTCGTGTTAGGTCTAGAGTGCAACCCATGGTATACCACCATGCAGAATGTTTGACGACTTGACCCATATACGGGCAATTTGAAGTGGCACAAAATCTCTGTCTTGGAACTTTGGACATAAATCCTGAACCTTGGCCTTGATTTTGAAATACAACCTTATATGCTTAACAAATTAAACCAAAACCAATGAACCTCATCTTGTACTATCCATGCACCAAGACCTAACTCCCTTGCTTGAAATTTGATTCAATTCAGTTCAACCCTGCAACCCGTCCCTTGAGCTTAGATACAAATAGAAGCAACATACACTTTTTTGAATTTTCTGGATATGGTTAGTGGATGGTTGTACAAAATGAAAATTATATATAGGTAGGACAAATTTGGGGTATGACAGTCGAGAATTGTGTATTCTTGATATCTCAAATTTTGCCTAAAAATTATTGTTGCACACACTATTTATATTTTGTTTAGCTTTTGTTCGAAATTTTATTTTCTTGTGAGTGCATTCTTCGTCTCATCCTATGAGGTAATATCATTCTTAATTTATTTATTTGTTCTTAAAGTTTCCATGTAATATGCTTCTTATCTATGACTAAATTGATTGCATGTTTATGATCCAAGAGTGTATGATATACTTGATGTACGATGGATCTCACATTTGTTTACTTCAAAAAATTTCATTGATTACACATGAGTTTACCAATTTATATGCTTATAGTGACGTCTTAATTGATATCTTCATCATATATATCTCACATCATTATGTTCTTATATTTGAAGTAGTTTTAATGCTATGTGTGGTTTAACATGTTGATTACTTATTTTCTTCATGAAAAATGTTATTTTTGCACAAATTCTACTAAGTCCATAATGAATGCTTAAACTGAATTCACCCTAGGTCTAGAAAAGTCATAATTCTTTCTAATTTTTTTCTCTGCTCCTAATGTATCAATACATAAAGGTTAGGGTCAATGCATTTTCAATCTGTATTGACTCCAAGAAGGTATGAGTCGATACATTGCCTAAAACTAGAAAAAAATCCACTTTTTGCTCAGATGTATTGACTCTAAACACGAGTTAGTCGATACATTCCTAGTCTTTTCAGCCTCTTTTCTCAGTATGTATCGACTTTAAATACGAATGAGTCGATACATTGATGTTATTTTTTTATGCTGAAGACTGATCCAAGGCCCAGTGGGTTGACCCATCCACTCCAAAAGTCATTTTTTCTCCTCTTTCAACGTGTCATCCTTATTTAACACCCTATTAATCTCTCTTTTACTCATTTTCTTTCAAACTTCTCTTCAATTTTCCAAGAAAGTTAGGTTTTCTTTTCTCCTTCCCTAGAAAACTCAATTACTCCTCATCATTTCACATTTCCTCATAAAAACCTACCTTTTCCATTTTCAAAATTCATTCTTCTCATCTCTTGTTTTCTAATTGGTATGACTAAGATCTACCTCTCTTAGGTTGGGTAGTTGGGTTATTTAATTTCACTCAAAATCTCTCCATTTTCATTCACGTTGTGCACTCTCTCAAAACAGAAAAATCATGGCTCCTAAGGTGAACAAAGGGAAAAATTTTGTGGGAACATCTTCCTCCCTACCTATCCGTGCTCTTTCTATTCTACCTCCTTCTTGTGTTGTTGATTTTGAAAAATTCTTCAGAAATGAGATTGTGGTAAAGCAACATGTGTATGATCCTGCTGTTGTTAAAGAGTTGCACATCCCTGAGATTATTGATATGATGGAATTTCAAGAAATCAATAATTGTTTGAAAGTCTCAACCGACTATAATGAATACTTGATTTAGATTTTTTATGTTAGGTTACAGTCAAGGGAAGGATATTCCTTTCGTTTTTAGATGGGAAAACACTTCTGTCACGTTATGGAAGACACATGGCATGATGTATTTAGTTTGTCTTTATTCTCTAATTACTCTAACTTTATTGATCATTCCTTTCATTCTATTTTTTATTTGAGAAGTTACATAAATTCTTGTCTCAAAGCTCCAAGAGCAAAATACAACTCGGCTAAAACATCAACAAGTTATTTGAAGAGAAATCAATGTATTCTTCATTGCATTGTGACTCATGTGTTGCATCCAAGAAAGGGTGGTCATTCTTGAATCGACATAGTTAAGGCTCACCTAATGTATCTTCTTTAACATAAAAATATTCTTAACTGACATAACTACTTTGTTTCTAAATTGTTTGCTATTAAAGAGTGTAATAGAGGGACTTCCTTATGTTATATTTCAATGACTGCGGAAATTTTGAACCATTTCTGCATTGGTGTAACAAACCTTCAGAATATTTTTCCTGGTCCTGCTCAATAATTTAACTCTAGCACAATAAGACACATGGGATATCATTGGGACAATGATATCAAGGTTTACTATTATAAGATGAAGAGAAGTGGTAAAGTCATCTATAATTATGATGGTCTGGCTGAATTTAGTACAACTTTTATTAATGAATTATCGGTGGAATAATAAGCTCACAATATGGATGGATATATGGTTGATCCTCATAATGATAATGAAGATCCACCTGAATGGCAAGGTGTTGCAAATGAACATGAAGACCCACAAGGGTTAGGTAAATGGAAACAGAACTCGTGGACTCAACATGGCACTACTTGCGAGGGCAATGTGCCTCAGTTCTTATTTTAATGAATTCAAAACGTGTCTAGCTCGTACTTTGTAAGTTAGACGGTATCATTGAGTATTAGCTTGCATCCATACTTTACTAATGCACAAAATATTTCAAAATCACGTGTCTATAGATATAGAAGCATCTCATATATGTTCTGTGTGTACTTGATCATGTTAGGAGTCTTAGGTATTCATAAATATAACTTAGGTAGACCAAACTATGAGCAAAAAGTCAATTTTTGAAGTTTAGAGTGTTTGAGTCGACTCAAAGCCCTGCTTAGGTCGACTCATATATGTTGATTACAATCTTTTGCTTTCAGGAATGCTCGCGTCGACCTTCTGGTTGACTCATACTGTTTGTGTTTGTGTTTTTCTATTTTGGGCAAGTTTGCATTGGCGCATGGACCCTGTTCTGATCGACGCACACCTTCAGTTTTTGCATAGTATTGCTCTCGGGTGTGTCACACCCTCATTTTCACCTTAGCTTTCATATCTTACATTCATCATATCATACGTTGTTCTAGTGCATATCGAGCATGTGGGTTTACAAGGTAAGGAACGAGTTAGTTCGTTATTTTCCATTTCAAATAAGATAAGTTGCCTATCATGGGTTACATTGAAGAAAAGTTCCTCATCTAAGGTTTGATTCAAGTTGAAAAGTCTACTCATGTAGATTTCTTCAAGGAGAAGTTACTTGAAAGATATTGAGGTACTCACAGTCAATGCTTCTAATAGACATGAATTGCAGGGCCTAATTCAAGACTTCATCCATTTCAAATTTAATGGTATAAGGGAAATCCATAATTCCAAATTCAAGATTCATGAATTCAAGATTAGATTCAAGAATATTACAAAAGGAAATTTCATGACATTTGCAAGAATGTCACATTTGTTGTAAAGTTTCCAACTCCAAGCAGTGCTTAGAAAATTAAGCTCTCTCTAATCTTAATTCAAGTATCTAACCAATTTCATGCTATGGTACCCTTCACGCCTCATCAAATCTCCATGTGCTACACATAATTCATAATAATCAAGCCCACAAATATCCAAGAAAAATAATTAAGGTTTAATTCAACATTGGAACCTTTCAAAAGCAAGACCATTTATGCTTATTCATGGGCAATTTCAAGGCATTTTCAAATTAATCCAAAAACAACCTTATAACCAACTAACTCACAACCAAACAAACCATGTCACAAAACCTAAGGAACTAACTCATGATGGTTCACATACATATCAAAAACCAGAATTTCAAAATTTTGTCAAAGGTAGAGGCATGGACCACAAGGACAACTCAAGAACAAGCAAACAAATGAGAGCAATGCAAAAAGGCAACAGAAAAAACAGGAATAGGAAAGTGCAACAACAAATGCAAAAAAGCAGCATTCTAGAAATGGAAAGAAATGGGGTTGCACCAAGAAAGTGGCAATACGCATTTCCAAGTATAGAAATTCTGAAACTTGAAACATGTGCAAACTCTAATACTTTGGTACAACAGCAAAAGATGCAGAAAAGCAGGATTTCTAGAAATGGAAAGAAAATGGGTGCATCAAGAAAGTGGCAATAGACATTTCTAAAGGTAGAAATTATGAAGTTTGAAAAAACATGTGCAAATCCTAATGCTTTGGCTATAAAAGAGAAGCAACAACAGTAAGAAAAGGGGGCCCAATTGGAGAGAAAGAGAAGGCCACATTGAGAACAAGAGATATTGGGAAAACCAGAAAAAAAAACAAGAGAGAAAAAAGCGTCATTAAGAACAAGAGAGTTTAAAGAGAAAAACTGAAAAAAGAAAGGTAGAAACACAAAGGGGAAATCTGAGAAAGATACATCCAACAAAGGACATTGGTGGCTAGGAGGAGAGTATAAGTTATGGGGTATCCATTTCTCCAAACCTTTCTCTTTTACATTTTCATATTTTGCATGGTTGTTCTATTTGTTGCTTTTTATCACTGTTAGTTAGGATATCATTTGTTGATGTATATATTGTAATGAGATCTCAAGAGTGACCTATATTGTAAAAGAATACAAAAGAAAAGAAAGAAGCAAGAGTGGGTTTTGGTGTTGGAATAGTTTCTTTTTTGTAAAAAAAAACTCAAAAGTGTTGTCATGTTCATAATGCGAAGGAATCCTTCGCCTAGCGAACATCAACTAGTGGCACTCAAAGTGCCACTGGACAGCCAAAACCCCCTTATTGTGAGACAGCGAGCTATTCGCTGGCAAGTTCGCACATCGAACTTTGGCGGCTTTTGTCTCTGTTTGTGAATAGTGTGTATCTGGGCAAATTCGTTAGGAAGTTCACACAACGAACTTGTTGATGATTTTTCTGGGAAGATTCGCTGGCAAGTTTGCACGACGAACTTTGACACCTTTTGCCTCTGTTTGTGAATAGTGTGAATCTGAGGAATTCGCCAGCAAGCTCGTTGTGCGAACTTGTTAATGTTTTTCTGGGTAAATTTGTCAGGAAGTTTGCACAGCGAACTTCTTGATGATTTCTTGCTGCCTTGTTTTGTTCTTGCTTTTATTTTGTATCCCCAAACCAACTAACTTGACCTTTTCTTATATTTCATTGTATGTTTATATTAATAATGTCATTCCGACTTGTGTTATCAAAACCCTTTTCAAAACAAACTCTCGATTTTTATCGAGTCATTTTTGACCTTGTAAGTCGATTGCCTTGCGCATTACCATCAACCTTGTTTGCATCACCTCAAACTTTTTTTAGTAAGCAATAAAACCCTTGACCCAACACTAAGTCGTACTTTTCTCAAAAAATGCAAAAAACACAATAAATATATGATTAGGTTTACACGCCATGTGCTTTAAAGTGGTGGAGAAGGAATGAGAATGGAATCCCTCCTACACTCATTATGAATATTTTGAATACAAGGTGCTCGACTTGGATATTCTAGATATTCATTTCTATCCAAAGTCTTTAGTGTGATCCTAATCAAGAATAATTTCTTCTCAAAAATAATAAAAAAAATCAACTCATCAAACTTATTTTCGCCTTAGAGCATCAATCCAAAAACCCATTTTCAAGGTATAAAATCAACCAACACACAATCATTTCACAAGCCTCCAAACTACGGAGCTCTGATTCTTCACTTCTTTTAAGTGAGGATACGTAGGCACAAGGGCCACAATCCTTGGTGAGTACTCTAATTAAAAATCAACCCCTCTTTTCTTTTAAGCAAGTAAACTTTTAAAATTAAAAACACCCATTCAAGCTAAACAAGTTAGAAGGTTCCCATCGAATACGATGGATGTGAGGGGTTCTAATACCTTCCCCTAACATAACTGATCGCGACTTTCTATGTCTAATACAACTAACTGCAAGTGCACAGTCTATCGCGTAGTAATAATAGATATCGATCCCACAGGGACTCGTAATCAAACTAGTGTTCTCGGGAGTTACTATGTTTAGCTAGGTAGAATATGTTTAAGGGAATAGGATTGTCACTAAAAGGGAACTAAGATTACTATTTAGATTATAATTAATTAAATCGATACGTAGTAATTTTGTTCTTCAGGGATTTGATAAGTTATGGTGTATGAAATAATTTTCAAAGTTTATTCAAGCAGAAAATGAAGATTTGAAAACTCTCGCCTCACGATGGTTATTGACGCTAATCATAATCCTAAGGGCCAAACGTACACTTTCGTATCCCGTTCGGGGTTAAAATTATTTTTTGGAAATCTCTAAGTTCTAATTCATTTTAAAGTGCTTTCGCTGTTATTAAAACAAATGCCTAGTGTTTACTATCTGACCTTACCGCAGCTTTCGCTTGTTGGTTCGTATCTTAATTAATTTCCCACTTTCGTGGCAAAACTACTTTTAAATAAGTTCTCGCTTTCGCGACGAAGTTTATTCAGTGAATCAATTTTAAACACTCAGACCATAGATTACTTTTGTGAAAAGAAAGTTTTCCAACCAGTGGTTATCAAATCCCATTCGAATTATTACTACATATCGATTACCTAAGTTTAGCTAGACATGGATTTGGGAAAGATAAAATATAAATAAGAATAATAAATAATAATTTGCATTATAATAAAACTGAAGTCGATCAAAATGAAAACCTGTAAATATGCCAATTGGCCTTTGGGCAGATCCTCCACAGATGTTGTCAGGATTCTGGTCTTTAATGCCAATTTGATCGTACAGTACAATAGAAATTACAGAAGAGCGGAAATGGGAATAAGGAAATGTAAAGAGAAACAAATGAGAATAAAACTGGAAAATAATGCTCTGGAAAGTAAATCCGGCAGCACTTCGTGGTATGAATGCAGCACCCTTTCTGAAGTCCCCTGCTTCCCTTTTTATAGAAGTGGAATCCCAACAGTTATCTCTGGAGATGATGGACTTTGAGGCAGATAATGTAGGGAGTAGTGGTCCACTATGTGGGAATTGGAACTGTTTCTTTGACGTGTAATCTGAGTGGGGCGTTTTTGCCTACATGACGGTCGTCACAAGGTGTGACGGTCGTCACCCGTGTGACGGTCGTCACCCGTGTGACGGTCGTCATGAAGCTGTGACGGTCGTCACATCAGTAAAAACAGCTTGCTGCGCTTTTCATTGTGTTTTCACTCCTTTTTCGTCCATATTTCATCTGGGATTGCTTCTTTTCTTTATGTTGCCTTGTTTAGACGTGATCGTTGAATACCTGCAAAACATCAGACAAATACACGGAAATAACCCGAAATCGGATCGAAAACGGTTAGACTTTAGTTGAATTATGCATGAAAATATCTATATGATTTCGTGTTATCAAACTCCCCTAAGCTTGAATCTTTGCTTGTCCTCAAGTAAAACATGGAAAAGTCGGCAAGCACGAGGCAGCTTCTTCGTCCGCAGAGTTTGGAAAACCCGGGATTCTTGGTAGGAACAAGACGAGTATTGTTGCGGTGGAAATAGGATCACAAACTATTAATGAGTTTGAATCGCAATTCAATTCACAACCGCTCTTTGATTTATCCGAAGGAAAAGGTCAAAAGAGGGAAAACCTATTTTTGCATCGTAAACACAATGCGGGGAAAGATCTAGGGTTCGGGGGTTGATTAAATTTAGGGAAGGTATTAGCATCCTAAACTTCCGTAGTACTCTACGGGAACCTTTTGTTCAAATGTTTACTATTTGCTTTATTTATTTGCTTAAGGTATATGTACAAGGGATTACAAGTGAGAAAAGAGACCTAAGGGGTTAATTCTAAGTTTACTCGGCAAGACATCGCATCTTGTGCCTACGTATCCTTACGGGAGTGGAATCAGAGTAATCGTAGTTCCCCTCAATAGGGAGGTTAGAAACTTCTTGACTGTGGTCAAGGTCTCACGGGGAATAAACATGTCTTAAGGACACGCTTACGTGGAGTGTAGAAACTCCAAATCTCTATGTTGAATTGTTAAGTTGTAATTAGGGTTAAATTAGGGATTCCACGGCGGGAAACCCTAAACTAAGCGCGGCGGCTCTTTGACCTAATGCTAGGGGTAAAATTGTAATCTTGCCTGCGGCGAGGCATTTGTGAAAACTAGGGTTTGTAGTTTGTAGTTTTAAGGATTTGAAATTGAATGTGTGAAGTTTTACGGACTATTGGCGCGGCGGCCAAACAGTTAGACCTAACCTTCGGATGTGTGCAATGTGACAGAAATAATGGTAAACGCGTGAGATAATTGAATCATGCAAACAGAGAGATAATGTCATAATTTAAACCATGCAAGCAGAAATTTAAAGACAGAATTTAAAGAGCGATTGTTAAGTTCGCGAGGTTACATGAGAGGAGCAGATACAATATGATAATGAAATTTGAATTGAACAATAATAAAATAAAATAAATAACGGTTCTAGTTATTATTTTAAAAAAAAGATTTTAGTTATTATTTTAAATTTATCTAAAAAAAAGTTTTTCTTAAAAATAATAGGTTTTCATATTAATTTGGAAAAGATGTTAATGTTATTTATTTTAAAAAAACAGATTTTTATATTATAACAAGTTTTAATAAATTAATGATAACAATAATAATAATAATGGTAATAATAATGATAATAATAATAAATAATGATAATAATAATAATAATAATAATAATAATAATAATAATAATAAAGCAATAATGAATTTTAAATGTGCCAAATAACCCAACAATGTTGCTAACGCAGAAATGCGCTCATCGCAACCAGATCTAAATCGGACGAAACAAAATTTATCGCAAAGAAAAAGAAATTAAGCAAAAAATAGTATTATTGCTCACACAAAAATGCGATCATCGCAACCAGATCGAACTAACACAAATGTCACGCGTCATGCACACGAATGTGCAAACATCGTATCGACATAATTCGATCAAAAATTAATCTTATATATATAAACTCTAACAATTTAAAAATTATATATATATAAACGTAACAGTAATAGATAAAGAAAAAGAAATAACGGTAAAAGATGAAGAAAAAGAAATAACGGTAAAAGATGAAGAAAAAGAAACAACAGTAATAGATGAAGGAAAAGAAATAACGGTAAACGATGAAGAAAAAGAAACAATAGTAATGGATGAAGAAGAAGACTAAATAACGGCAAACGGAACTCACTCCTCTTAGGTTTTTTTCATCCTCCTCTTTTCCAACAAGGCAACACATGTATATATAGGGAACAAATTAGGGTTAACACCAAATTGTCAATAATGTCCCTAAAGCCCATTTTAAAGCCCAAACTAAATAATTAGTTAAGAAAAAATAAAATTTAAATAATTTAAAATAATTAAAATAAACTTAAAATAAAAACTAATAATCCTATTGATTCCTAAAATCAAAAATATTATAAAAAGAACAACATTTTTTTCAATATTTTTTATTTTATGATTTTTTGGATATTTTTATGAATAATTTAGAAAAAAGTGAAAAAAATAATATTTTAAAAAATGATTTAATTAAAATACGAAAATAATAATTAAATAATAATAAAAACTATTTTTGTTATTTTTTTAATGAAAGATAGAAAAATTTAGAGTAAAAATAATAAAAACAAAAAAAGTGACAAAGGTGAGATTCGAACTCTCAACCTCTCACACTCATAACTCCTTACACATGTCCTCCTGCCAATTGTGCCATTTTTACTTTTTAGAAAAAAAATGCATGCCATATGATATTTACCTGCAAAAAGTCAAACGACTTCACAAATTTGTTAGTAATTGATTAAATGCAATAAAAATGCAATGAAATGCGACGACAAATCTTAGGGCAAAATTTGGGGTATTACAGTTGCCCCTATTTAAATAACTTCACCGGGTGATTCGAGTGGCGGAGACTCGAGGAATCATGGTGGAGGGATTTAAATATAGATAACCGAAAATTTTGCCCTTATATGTGGCGATATGCAATGTTATGGACCAAACAAGACTAATGCAGACAATGCCATGAATATGATATGATGTGTATGCTGGAATGATGAGTGCGAAAATGCTGACGAATACGACGACATAGGGACAGACGCTACGAGAAGAACACACTGGGGAAAACGACGCGCTGGGACACAGTACAACACTGGGGAATTCTAAAATGATGGTCAGCTGGTGCGAACACGACCAATTATCATTTTTAGACCGGGAACGAGATTCTCAAATGGAGATGGCACCTATGAGACGACCTCCACTGGGGAATCTAAAAGTAAAATTGGATCATGTACGACTGCAAGATCGATTACAGAATGCTGGAGCATTGAGCAAAGAATAACATCCAAGCTTCTGTAAACTATCTCTCGTGACAGGATCAAACGGACTTTTCGGGAATCCGTAGCAAATATACAGGGTAAAAAAGAACCGGCTGTATGCCAAAATAAATGGACTTTTAGAATAAGATCCTTAAATGGAGATGGCACCTATGAGATGACCTCCACTTGGGAATGTCTAATAATAACTGGATCTACACGGCTTGCAAGATTGATTAAAGAACGCTGGAGCATTGAGCAAAGAATAACATCCAAGCTTCTATAAACTATCCTTCGTGATGGTATCGGACGGACCTTTCGGGAATCCGTATCAAATATACAGGGTAAAGACCGGCTGTATGCCAAAATAAATGGACTTTAATGGGAAATGCCCTGATAAACTTCTCGAGGGAGAACTGTCACTTATTGTTGGAAGGGACTTACATGCCAAAATGGATAAGCACTCAAATAAAGAGGCTGCTGCTTATCTGATATATAAATCTTCTCATATTTAAGGTCGGCGCCTGGAATACGATATTTGATTCTTCTTTTACTAAAGGATAAATGAAATTCTTCATACTTCAAGATCGTGCTCTCCTGAATATGAAAAGGGTAAACTGAACATCCTCATAATTCAAGATCGTGCTCTCCTGAATATGATTCCGCTCCTTCTTTTACTAAAGGGTAAATGAACATCCTCATTCTTCAAGATCGTGCTCTCCTGAATATGATTCCGCTCCTTCTTTTACTAAAGGGTAAATGAACTTCCTCATTCTTCAAGATCGTGCTCTCCTGAATATGATTCCGCTCAAACCTCCCCGTACTTCAAGATCGTGCTCTCCTGAATACGATTTGGTTTCTTCTTTTACTAAAGGGTAAATGAACATCCTCATTCTTCAAGATCGTGCTCTCCTGAATATGATTCCGCTCAAACCTCCCCGTACTTCAAGATCGTGCTCTCCTGAATACGATTTGGTTTCTTCTTTTACTAAAGGGTAAATGAACTTCTTCATACTTCAAGATCGTGCTCTCCTGAATATGATTCCGCTCCTTCTTTTACTAAAGGGTAAATGAACTTCCTCATACTTCAAGATCGTGCTCTCCTGAATATGATTCCGCTCAAACCTCCCCGTACTTCAAGATCGTGCTCTCCTGAATACGATTTGGTTTCTTCTTTTACTAAAGGGTAAATGAACATCCTCATTCTTCAAGATCGTGCTCTCCTGAATATGATTCCGCTCAAACCTCCCCGTACTTCAAGATCGTGCTCTCCTGAATACGATTTGGTTTCTTCTTTTACTAAAGGGTAAATGAACTTCTTCATACTTCAAGATCGTGCTCTCCTGAATATGATTTCGCTCCTTCTTTTACTAAAGGGTAAATGAACTTCCTCATACTTCAAGATCGTGCTCTCCTGAATATGATTCCGCTCGAACCTCCCCGTATTTCAAGATCGTGCTCTCCTGAATACGATTTGGTTCAAACCTCCCTATACTTCAAGACGTCAGGAAAAAATGGAAGCCCAACTGCTCCATGGAGATGGCCATTTGCTGCGAGTCATAACGAAGATAGGATCGGCTTCTTAGGTGAGAAATGTTGCATACCGATGCTGTAAATGTAGGATTGTAAAGTGTTGTACTGATAGATTTTCCAGGCGTGAACTGGCGTGTATCTGTAAAGGATTGTGGTTGATCTTCTTGAAAGATAGTGCAAAATAAATGCACGTCCGGGTACAGTGATAACCTTCTCGGGCGAGAACAGTCGCGTATCAGTCATGGTATGGTGAAAATCTTTAGATGGTGCAAAATAAATGCACGTCCGGTTGGGCTTGACGACCAACAAGACTGAGATTCAATCTAGGATCGAGCTAGAAAGAAGACTAGTAATCAAGACTCCACCGAGGGAATGATCTCGAAGGGTAAATATCTAATCCTGGCGAGGAAAGATAGCTGAAGTAACCGTCATCCACGAGGATCGAGCTCCGTGGGGAAACTGGAAACACATATGTATTTTATGCTTAGGGCTGACAATCTATTTGGAGAGAATGGACGAACCCAGTTACTCGGCGGTAACGACCAATGATGGAGACACAATGAACCTGTGCATGTTAACGCGTATGTTAATGAATATGTTAATATGAATGTATGTTAATGTCTATGTAGCTAAATATGCAAGGTGTTATGAAATGAGTATGCCATGAGTATGTAATGAGTATGTAATGAATATGTAATGAGCATGTAATGAATATGTAATGAGTATGTAATGAATATGTAATGAAATAGGCATGTGATGCTTATGCCCTTGCGTATGCTGACGAAACAGACTAGAGACGGGACGAGAGATGAAATAAACATCTCGACGGAAATACCCTGCGTTCTCTGCAACCAATACGTCAATCATGGGTAAGAAAGATCAATGGTAGAACCAAATCTGGTTTTAAATTTCTGAATTCTCTGGGGAGAAGGTAATCTGCTTGGGTGTACAGCATCACGTCTTCACATGGGGAGAAGAAAACCTGAGGGACACTTTTGAGTTACCCAAGAAAAAGTTGTCAGCTTATAGTCTCTCTGGGGACTATGATGAGGCAATAGCTTGGGAGTCTGTTGCAACACTGAGGTTTACTGGGGAATGAAGGCCGCTGTAAGTAAAATCCATCTGGTGCATGAAGAAAGTCGCGAAACCACATGGTTTTGATCTTGAAGGACCTTATAATAGTCGCCATTTGTTTCCTTAAAACAAACACGGTGCCCCAGGATATTTGCGTTGTGAGGTAGGGTCATCTCAAGAGGATTTTATAGAGAACATGGAGTCTGGTTGCCCCACTGTTTTCAAACTCTTTGAGAGGTTTGTCAGGTCTCGACGTAACTGGCACAAATTAATCGTGTTACGACGAAATTTTTGAGAAATAGCTCTTAAGAACGTCAGACTCGCGTTGGTAAGCGAACTGGGAAACTGCCTGCCCCTGTTTAGCGGGATCTTCAAGTTCCAAGGGTTATGTCCATATATAAATCTCTAAGATATCAAGCAAAGTCGTCATGCCTGAAATGCCTATCCTGAGCTTGTCAATGCACACATATATTTGTCTTGAATTTTGTTTTGAAAAAGATATCGCAATAACTTGTGACCGAAATCACTAGTCAGGATATAAGTTTTAATTATAATGCCAACATGAATCTTTCTGAGCATAGCTCGTAGGAGTCAGGAAACGTGATCTTGTCGAGTATGCTTTCAACCGAAGTCCTACTTCAATTAGGTCTTTTAAAGGTTGTATCGTGGCTCGGTTCACAGTTTAAGAAACAAAGGATAAAGGCTCAAAGTTATATTTGTACCCACCCATTCTTCGTGATGTTCTCCAATCCTAATTCAGTTAATCGGATACGAACGCTCATATCTCAAGCGGATTTGCTATGGTCGAGAACTTATCAAGGCTTTGGACATGGCAGTCACTCACCTATTTCTTTTGGCAATTGGTCACACGACCTTGTTCTTTATAGGGGTTCTAAAAACTACTGGTTTGTTGTTCTTATTCCCTAACTTTTGCCTGGACAGCGTCTATTGATTTGACTTTGGAGTCCAGCGGGATGTCCCAGTTTTGCCTAAGTCTCCTTCATAGGTTTTGACTTAGCGGGCTTTTATTATTTTCTTGAATATTCTTTTATGCACAAGTCGTGTAAATCTTTCGAAAGGCTCGTGACTGCCCCACTCCTTAGGTAACCGAGGGATAGCCATTGTATTGGACTTCTTAAGATGCTAAGGATAAATTCTCGAAGGTTGGCTCTTCCTTTTTAAGAGTCTAAGCGCTCGATTGGTTTAACTGAAACCTACCCTGCCCCAGGTTAGGATGAAGGTTCTTAAAAAAAGAAAACTCCTGCTTCAAGGCTCAAAGGGTCGACTAGGGATTACCATCCTTATATCTCCAGTGTTTGGGATTTGAAACAATGCCTTACATCATCAGCAGGTTTTAACTGAAAGCATACGACAAGAAATCTGACGTTTTAGGTTCATCATCCTCCCCCCAATTCTCCATTAGAACAAGAGATCGGGTAAAGTTGGCAATATGATTTATGAAAACGTTTTTTGAATGAGTGAAACGAATGGATTTATTCAAGACAAACATATGCGTTGCATTAATCAATCAAAGATAAACCAATTCGTACATGCTAAATATGCTTAATCAAAGAGAAATGCATATAAATAAACAAATGAACTGTCGAAAAAATCCTTCTAAATGTTTATGAAATCTTGCATTCGAGAGTAACAGTTTCCTTTGGCGGAGCCTCAATGGAAAGGACGTCTGGTTTATGGTCACTGCCAGTCATCATGGCTTGCCCCAGTTATGCTGGTCACATCTTCAACAGTTTTCAGTCGTTGCTTCAAAATAACTTTCCCAGATTCTTGGTTGATCCCGGTCATATCATCTTGAGGGTTACTGAAATGAAGCGAGCTAATTACTGGATTCGGCTGATTTGCCACAGGAGTAGCATGCCTTGCGGAATTCGAACCCGACAAGTGAGGGACCCCGAGAGGAGTCTCGATCTTCATCTGAGCATCGCTAAAAGACAACTTCTTTGTTTCTAGCAAATTTCTGACGACTTTCTTAAGAGCATAGCAATTCTCTAGATCGTGGCCGGGCGCACCCTCATGAAATAAACAATGAGCGGCGGCGTTGTAACCTGCAGGTAACGGATTAGGCGGAGGACCCAAAGCACGGGTGGTAATCAGACCCTGTTGTACCAAGTGTGGGTATAACTCAGTGAAAGTCATCGGAATTGGAGGACAAGGCTTATACTGACTTTTACGGAGGTAAGGAACCTGATCCTGTGATTGTTGATGAACAGGAGCGTTGGGCACTCGTTGACTGTTGACCGGAACTTGCAAGGGCGGACAACCAGAAGGTTGTTGATGAGTCGGTGTTTGATATACCGGAGCTGACTGCACAGGCTGGTACGTAGGAAACTGCTGATCGAAAGGAGGTGCAACAGTAGCTACATAGGGTTGTTGAACATATGAGAGCGGATAGCCTTGAACATAACTCTGCTGATGTTGCCAAGGTTGAGGAGTAGCCATTTTGCGGTTCCTCGAACGTGCAGGTCCTTTACCGTTAGGAGTTTTGCACTTTGGAAGGGTAGCTCGTCGAACTGGTTGAGCACTAGGAGGCACCAAACCGGATTGAAGACCGTGAGGAGGTACATTCTCGACAGTAACAACTGATTGAGATCCCATAACGGTATTAGTAGTCTCAGAAACAACAGTAGACTGAGCATCCACCTTCCCACTAAGAGCTCGTAGCATCTCCAAAATCTGCCCCACACTTCCTCGAAGATCTTCGAGTTCATGGCTAACACGACTGATCTCTTGGTTTTGATCTTCCATCCTTATGAAGGGTCGTATTGACGCAGAGAACTTAGGGTGACAAAACTGGAAGGTGAGAGAACCGAGTATGAGAAACCGGGAGACACATGCAATGCAAAAGTATGATGCTAAAATGTGAATGCAAATGAAGATTTCATGGAATTCAAATATTTACGAATATTGCGGAATACCAAGGAAACTTTTAATTCATTGAAGACAGATTACAAATAATATTCTTGCAACCAAAATAGCTAAATAAAAGCCTGGAAAGTCCTAGAGAAAGCATCTCCCACAACTTCAGTGAGCAGACGGAGATCCGGAGGAGAATAAATATTCGTAGAGCCTTCTCTTCTTGTAGGATTGTATCTCATCATTCCTCGACTGAATCTGCTTTTGAAGTTCTTCGTACTCGCTGACCATCACATGGTATTTGTTCTTCCATGATTCTGTTTCGAGTTGTGATCTCTTCAAAGTGATCTTCAAAGTCTCAACTTCAGTCATGAAATACTGGACAGGTTCTTCTCTTTGAGGTAAAGGATCTTGGCGAGAGTAGGGCATCTTCAACTCAATAGCTCTTCCTCGGACCCATTGAAGGTATGGTTCCATGGACACACAATTAGGTCTTCCCAAACTTTCTTTGTCTTTCCTATGCAGATGATTCCAAGAAGATAGAATCTGATCTTGAAGCTTTTTGTCGTTTTTGAAAAAGATTTTCTCCACATGAATACCTTTAGGCAGTTCCTTCAAGGGGTATCCCAACTGTCGGCGAGCTAGGACTGGATTGTAGCTGATTCCTCCATTGAAACTGAGCAAAGGCACATTGTTGAAGTTCCCACAACTATCAATGATCGATATCTCATCGTACATGCGATTATACCAATCAATATCAGAGTGAGTTAAAGCCATAACTTTTTGCGACCAACGTTCTTGATTAGATCTCCAGAATGGACCGGACTTGGGTAAGTGAGAAATAAACCATTTGTATAGTAATGGCACACAACATGTAATCATTCCTCCACCATTCTTCTCATGAAGGTCTTGATTGCATTAAGGTCCACAAACCCTTCAAAACTAGGAAAAAGCAGCAACCCATAAATAAGCAAGGCAAATATTGTCTCAAGGCAAACATGTCTTTATGACCGGCATAAAATTGGGCCTTCTTAATTAGGAAGTCCCTGAGAAAACCGGAGGTCCCCCCTTTGGTGATCATATTGTTTTTGACATCGGATATCCTTAGACAAATGGCTTTAGCAATATCTCGTTCTTTAGGGTCTTCCTCCAAGAAAGGGAATGGAGACTTATCCAAGATAGGTAATCCCACCAACTGAGAGTACTCTTCTAAGGTCGGTAAAAGCTGATAATCTGGAAAGGTGAAGCAGTGACAATCTGGGTCATAAAACTGTAGCAAAGTCGCAAGAAGTCCTTTGTTTACTTGAATCTTCAACAAAGACAATAGTCTTCCATATCTGTTTTGGAACTTTTCTTGATCTTGAACCAAATCTCTTAGCTTCTCTAGGACTTCTAAATTAAAACCCCTAAAAGTAAATTTCAAAGTATGCCTTCTATGGTGATCCATAGTATCCTGCAATGTTCATAAATAGAGTCTGAATTCCATGAAGTCTTAATGTAATATGATGCTTTATGGATGCAATGCATGAAAACACATAAAGTCCTAGGTTAAAGGAACGTGAGCGGAGTTAAGGTCTACCCATCCCCAAAAGGAGTGTACTATAGGTTAGTTGTACCTGCAGAACAAGGTTCTAAAAAAAGTGCCCAAAGTCGTCAGCCCATCTTTCGGATATTATCAACCTTCCGACTGACTCGGGGGTTAATAATATTCTCAAGAGAACCTCTTTTGAGTGTAGTATCGCGTAGCAACCATTGTAGGATTACTCCCACATAGCTCCCGCACTACGTCCTAAATAAGGCCAAGGTGGTGTTAAGGTACTACGGTCCTCAATATCACAGACTCCAATCGACCATGGAAAAAGTTTTCACGATTACTCGTTCAACCGAACCATTTTCGAAAAGGTCTCAACTGAGCGGTGATTCTCAAATCAGCTTGGTCGGGATTCAACTCCCTATAAGCCTCATCGAATATATCCCCATCCTATAATAATGTCACTAGTCCGGGCGTAGGACTTATCTCACAACACAAGGAACAGTCCCCAAATCAAAGCACAAATATATACATGCAAATGAATAGTAAAACAGATAGTAATAAATATGAACAAGTTAGGGATAACCCTCAAAAGTTTAGGACTCCCCAGTGAAGTCGCCATTTTCTGTTGCGGTGGAAATAGGATCACAAACTATTAATGAGTTTGAATCGCAATTCAATTCACAACCGCTCTTTGATTTATCCGAAGGAAAAGGTCAAAAGAGGGAAAACCTATTTTTGCATCGTAAACACAATGCGGGGAAAGATCTAGGGTTCGGGGGTTGATTAAATTTAGGGAAGGTATTAGCATCCTAAACTTCCGTAGTACTCTACGGGAACCTTTTGTTCAAATGTTTACTATTTGCTTTATTTATTTGCTTAAGGTATACGTACAAGGGATTACAAGTGAGAAAAGAGACCTAAGGGGTTAATTCTAAGTTTACTCGGCAAGACATCGCATCTTGTGCCTACGTATCCTTACGGGAGTGGAATCAGAGTAATCGTAGTTCCCCTCAATAGGGAGGTTAGAAACTTCTTGACTGTGGTCAAGGTCTCACGGGGAATAAACATGTCTTAAGGACACGCTTACGTGGAGTGTAGAAACTCCAAATCTCTATGTTGAATTGTTAAGTTGTAATTAGGGTTAAATTAGGGATTCCACGGCGGGAAACCCTAAACTGAGCGCGGCGGCTCTTTGACCTAATGCTAGGGGTAAAATTGTAATCTTGCCTGCGGCGAGGCATTTGTGAAAACTAGGGTTTGTAGTTTGTAGTTTTAAGGATTTGAAATTGAATGTGTGAAGTTTTACGGACTATTGGCGCGGCGGCCAAACAGTTAGACCTAACCTTCGGATGTGTGCAATGTGACAGAAATAATGGTAAACGCGTGAGATAATTGAATCATGCAAACAGAGAGATAATGTCATAATTTAAACCATGCAAGCATAAATTTAAAGACAGAATTTAAAGAGCGATTGTTAAGTTCGCGAGGTTACATGAGAGGAGCAGATACAATATGATAATGAAATTTGAATTGAACAATAATAAAATAAAATAAATAACGGTTCTAGTTATTATTTTAAAAAAATATTTTAGTTATTATTTTAAATTTATCTAAAAAAAAGTTTTTCTTAAAAATAATAGGTTTTCATATTAATTTGGAAAAGATATTAATGTTATTTATTTTAAAAAAACAGATTTTTATATTATAACAAGTTTTAATAAATTAATGATAACAATAATAATAATAATGGTAATAATAATGATAATAATAATAAATAATGATAATAATAATAATAATAATAATAATAATAATAATAATAATAATAATAAAGTAATAATGAATTTTAAATGTGCCAAATAACCCAACAATGTTGCTAACGCAGAAATGCGCTCATCGCAACCAGATCTAAATCGGACGAAACAAAATTTATCGCAAAGAAAAAGAAATTAAGCAAAAAATAGTATTATTGCTCACACAAAAATGCGATCATCGCAACCAGATCGAACTAACACAAATGTCACGCGTCATGCACACGAATGTGCAAACATCGTATCGACATAATTCGATCAAAAATTAATCTTATATATATAAACTCTAACAATTTAAAAATTATATATATATAAACGTAACAGTAATAGATAAAGAAAAAGAAATAACGGTAAAAGATGAAGAAAAAGAAATAACGGTAAAAGATGAAGAAAAAGAAACAACAGTAATAGATGAAGGAAAAGAAATAACGGTAAACGATGAAGAAAAAGAAACAATAGTAATGGATGAAGAAGAAGACTAAATAACGGCAAACGGCACTCACTCCTCTTAGGTTTTTTTCATCCTCCTCTTTTCCAACAAGGCAACACATGTATATATAGGGAACAAATTAGGGTTAACACCAAATTGTCAATAATGTCCCTAAAGCCCATTTTAAAGCCCAAACTAAATAATTAGTTAAGAAAAAATAAAATTTAAATAATTTAAAATAATTAAAATAAACTTAAAATAAAAACTAATAATCCTATTGATTCCTAAAATCAAAAATATTATAAAAAGAACAACATTTTTTTCAATATTTTTTATTTTATGATTTTTTGGATATTTTTATGAATAATTTAGAAAAAAGTGAAAAAAATAATATTTTAAAAAATGATTTAATTAAAATACGAAAATAATAATTAAATAATAATAAAAACTATTTTTGTTATTTTTTTAATGAAAGATAGAAAAATTTAGAGTAAAAATAATAAAAACAAAAAAAGTGACAAAGGTGAGATTCGAACTCTCAACCTCTCACACTCATAACTCCTTACACATGTCCTCCTGCCAATTGTGCCATTTTTATTTTTTAGAAAAAAAATGCATGCCATATGATATTTACCTGCAAAAAGTCAAACGACTTCACAAATTTGTTAGTAATTGATTAAATGCAATAAAAATGCAATGAAATGCGACGACAAATCTTAGGGCAAAATTTGGGGTATTACAAGTATCATGACGACACTGGACTACAAGTCTTCGGAGGTCTCCTTTTTATGCAAATTGGTCTCAGTCATGCTACTGTAGCTTGATGTCAAGGTTCTCGCGGCAAGTTCACCCTGTTTGTTCTAGCGCAATCACATTAAGCCCGTTGTCCGTACACTTTCATGGCAAGTCGACCTGTTAGTGAATATGATCTCATTTCTGTTTTTGATCTTCTTCATCGATCATAAGTTTATGTCATTGATTTTTCAATGAGTTTTTCGTGTCGTTGGGCTAAATGCTCGGGTGAGGAGCACCTAACTTAGAAGGAAACGTATCTTATATTCTTGGGCTTTTTAGCTCTCTTTTCATGATTTTTCATCTTTTTGGAGATCATACACTTATTTGCATCGGTCGCTCGCTTAGAAGTGTTTTTAGGATGGTGCTGACTGCTAGTATAAACTACTTGGGGTTGAGTTTGCGTAGACACTTGAGACTTTGGTACAAGTAGGTGGTGAAACCGACTCGCATAAACTAGAGATCTAAGGTGTCTGAACGATACTGGTTTTGTTAGAACTGTCGTTTCCTCGGAGTTTCAAAACTTGTTTTGAACTCAGGTGCATTCTCGTGATGCTTTTGCTTTTGAGGAACAAATGAAAGTTTTTGTTTACGTTAAATAATGTGGGGATTGTTTGCGTAACGTGAAAAATATATAGACGAGCTTTATTTGCTAGAAATAGAAAATGTTAAAATAGAAATTACGAAAATTCAAAGTGCAGTGAAATGGAAATGAAGGAAATAAAGGAAATTCAGAGTACAGTGGAATGGAAATAAGGCTCCGCTTCCACACTATCTCGATCAGTGTCCTCACTGATTCTTGAAGCATGCGAGAGGGAGATACAACTGAAAATGAACATACAAATAACTGAAATATAGTAAACAATGAAGGAAAAAATGAAAATCTAGTCACGGCCTCTGTCACGTCTGCGCTGGCGTCCTCTGGCTCTGGCAAGGGCTACTCTGTCCTCATAGCTCATAGCTCCGGTGTGGTAGACGGTGTCTCGGAGTCCTTCGACCTGCAAGGTCAGATTCGCTAGGCTCTCAGTGATCGTAGCTTGGCCGGTGTGAAGTTGTTGCATTTGAGTCCGGTGCCAAGCTTCGAACTGGTCAGCTCGCTAGTTCTGTTGCTGCAGCATCGTGAGTATCTGTGCCTGCTGGTCTAGGGAGCGTCGGAGGTCCTCTTCTGTGTAGTCTGGCATGGGATGATGGCGGCGGCAACGGGAAGATGTACCTACAGGAGGAGGAGGCTGCGATGCCTCTGGCTTCTCGGACCTGTCCAACTCAGCTTGGATTTCATCGTCGGAACCGTGAGTGTGTGTTGCTACTGCGAAAATTGGCGCCGACTGACAAAAGAGTCGCCACCGTGCGTTATTTATCCCAACGGAGGGAAAGGAAACGCTCAGAGTAAACCTCGCAAAAAACGGGAAAAGGTATGGTCATCGCAACCAAAACCTGGGTTCGGGAGTCGGTTACGCAAGGGGAAGGTATTAGCACCCCTCACGTCCGTCGTACTCGATGGGATCCACGCTTGCTTGGGTTGTCTAAAGGATGCAAAAACAATCTATCTACGACTGCTAAATCTAAACGGAAAGGAATTGACTCGATAGAGCGTCGCACTCTATGCCTACGTATTCTCAAGAGAGAAAGTCAGAGTCAACGTAGTTCGGGACTACGGGGAAATTGGCTCGCCAAGACCTCGCGTCTTGTGCCTACGTACTTCCACACTGCATGGAAGATCAGAGCTTTACGTAGTTCAGGCTAACTACGGCTAAACAAGGGCGTTCTCACACAGCAGTGAGAAATCAAACTGGTTTTGAAGGTTCGGGAACCTATGGGAAAAACTATGGCTTGGTCTCAAATACACTCGGGCAAGAGAGAAAAAGGGTAACAATTAGTCGTCAGCGGGAAAGTCTCGATCGCACAGCAGCGAGAGAACAAAAGGTCAATCGTTAGTGTGCTCGCTAGGATATCGCATCCTATGCCTACATATTCTCGTCTGGTACGAGAAATCAGAGCAGCTGTAGTTCGGCTACTTCGGGACCACAGCTCAAATCTCGTTTTATTAACATTCTGAAAATGATTACAATGATTGAATACTGAAAATAAATCTCCTAGGAAATACTATCCTATCCATCTATAATGGAAAAATCAAATGGAAAATAGTCCCCTAACAAGTGGACTTTTAAGACTATCCTAAAATAAACCTCTATGAAGAAAATACACTCTAAAAAAATATTAAATCTATACTAATATTTTTTACTATTTTTTCCCCACTATTTTCTTCTTTTTCTTTTCATATTCTTCAACATTCTTTTTTCTTTATTATTTCAAAATATTTTTCACATATTTCTTTATTCTTTTTCCCCATATTTTTCACTATTTTTTTTCATATCTTCTTTTTGATATATTCTTTTCTCACTTTTTCTCTATATATTTCTATTTCTTTTTTCTCTTTTTTTTTTCACAATATTATTTTCTCTTCTCTTTTTTCAATATATTTTTTTCAAACTATTCTTTTTCCTTTTCTTTTTCATAATTATTTTTCCTCTTTTTTTTTATATCTTTCACATTCTTCTATTATATTTTTTTCTTGTTTAATACATTTTCTAAAAGAAAAAAGAAAAAATACAAAGGGGAGGGGGGGTATGTTTACAAGGGGGTGTTACAAGTAAGTAAAAAATAAAAAAACAAGCTGGGCCCAGCCCAGTATACAGCAGAAACGGGGGGGGGGGGGTATGAGGAGAAGCGTGGGGTGTGCTAGCCATTGCATATTGGGCTTAGCCCAGCCAGACACCAAATGGAGGGGGGTGTAGACGAAAAAACACAGGTGTAGTCAAAAAATGCAATGGGCTTGAGGCCCAATCCAACACACGACCCTCTCTCTCTCACGCCTCAAACCCTAATTCTTCTCTTCCACTGTTCATGGCCGTCCTCTGAACTCTCTCTCTGAATCCTCTCTCTCTCGTTCTCTCTTCTCCTAACCTCCTTACTGAAAATCTCTTCAACTCAATTATCCCTAGCAGAACGAAACGCGAATCAAAGCAAACCACATCAAAATGTTCTTGTTATCAACTGATTGCAAGAATCTCAACAAGCTTGTTGATGGATCTGTTGAAGTTCTTGAGGATGCGACGATAGGTTCGCTACTCTCCTTGATGAAGATCTGAGAAATTTCTGATACATGCAGATTAACGAAGCTTGAATGTTCTTCAAGGACTTCTGGAAAACACGATGAATGTGCTGATGGATTCTGGGAACTCAATGAAGGTTCATTGAAGATGATTCATGTTCTTGATGGAAGATTTCTGAATAAGCTTGATGAGCCGTGTTGTTGTGGTTGAAGATCTTGAAGATTCATCGCGTTTCTGGCGATTTCCAGGTGATATGATGAAGATGAGCGTTAGAGAACGATGATGAAGGTTGATCGGTTGAATCTGGAGTGGATGATGTTGATTGAATCAGAGAAAGGTGAATCTGTGAGGATTCTGGGGATTTTTCCTGAAGGTTTGATGAATGATGAATTTCTGGGAAACGATGAACATTCATCATTCCTGATGAATTTCTGGAATTTGGATGATGAAGGTTGAATGAGTTTGATTTCTGGTAGAAGGATGAAGATTGCGAAGGTTGTTGAAGAGGATTGATCGAAGGAGATGAATTCTGGAATTTGGATGATGCTTGATGAACGTTGAAGATGACGATGGCTGAATTTCTGGAGATGATTGTGGATGATGTTGATTGGAGGAAGATTAAGGTTGATCGGAGTCTGGGGATTTTGGGGTTTTTTGGTTTTCCGGTGAAGTGGGCGGTGGCCGGAAGGAGTTACAGTCGCCGGCGATGAACTGTTGCGGTGGTTGCATGGTCGCCGGCCATGCAACCGGTGGGGGCTCAGGTGGTGACGCGTGGCACCGGTAGTGGAGATGTTAGATGCATGTGTTACACGTGGTATGGAATGGGCAGAGAGAGGGAAGTGGGGAAAACGCGTGGCGTGATGTGGCTGTGAAATGTGGGGTCTCTCTGGATTCAACACGTGGCTCTGAAGCTTTATAGGCTGAGATTTTTCCGGACAATTCTGGAAACTGGACTCACGAGTTGGGCTTTTCTCTGATATGGGCCCACTACGAAAATGATTTCAAAAACCCAAAAAACTGAATTAAGCATGGATTAAACGAAAAACATAAAACTAATTACTAATTAACTAAATGAATTAAAATTCTGATTAACCTAAAGCTAATTAAATTCTAAACTATTCAATTAACCTAATATAACCTCTAATTAAATCTAATATTCGAAAAACCTATTAATTCTATAATATCTATTAAAGAAAAATCTATTCATTTATTAAAATGAAAAATCTATATTCTATATTAAGAGAAAAGAAATCTATTCTATTAAAATTCTATGAAAAAACTATATTATTTATATCTAACATATTATCTATTATAAAAAAAAAAAACTATATTCCTCTATTTTATTCTAAAAACAATTAAAAGCTATTTAATAGCTAATATATTCTAAAAATGATTAAAAGAATGATTTAAATCTATTAAAACTATTTTTTAAAAAAACTATTAATATTCTATATTATCCTAGAATGATTAAAAAGTCTATTTAAACCCTAATAATAGCCAATAAAATCCAGAAAAAATTACAATAATTCCCGAAGGGACAAAAATAGCACCAAACGGCAAATAAAACCACGAGAGTGCACCGAAATAGCCGGTAAAAATAAACGGGCACCGAAATATCCCTAAAAATAAAAGCGCGGGCTGAAAACACCGGGAACGGCACGACTTCCCGAAAATATGATTCTACCTTGATTAAAAACACCTGAAACACGAGAAGAGAGCTGTGATCCCAATAAAATCGAAACAACTGAAAAATGCACTGTATGCGATATGCGGATGCGAATGCGGTCATGCGTCGAAACATCGAGCCAGATACGAGACCCGGTTGGTCAAATTTTAGGGTGCAACAGCTGCCCCTATTCAAGCGGCTTGGACCTGAATGGTTGAAGAGCGCTCAGCCTTTAAAAATTCAAAGGTAGATGACAGTTGAATACAAATGGAACCCTGAAATTTGCCAACCGCGGGAATAAACTGCGAAGCTGTTTGAGAAATAGCCTCCAATGAACTGAAGTTTGGTTGTCACGGCAACAACTGGTCAATTATCTGATAAAATTTTCTTCTCCTTGTCACCAATCACCTGTGTGACGCCACAAGTATTGGAATAATGCTTCGAAAAGCAAACGACTTGATTCCCATCTCTCTTATGGGATCAAATCCTGTCATCTCACAGTTCACAGAGAACTTGAGGACAATTCTCCTGGGGAACTTCTGAATCGACTGCTTGGCACCCATTCTGTCAACAGGCCGCAGCTTCAGAAACCTGATATATGATAATCTTTGTTGTTGTTTATTTTTCGATGCTGACGTAACAACCAGATGAAGAATCACTCCGCTGGGGAAGAAGAGAAGCTTAACCACACAACTCTGCAGGAGAACAAACTTGAAATCCAATGAGGTAACCAACCTGGTCCATGTCTCGACATGCGTATGTCTGAGAATGATGCAATGCCCTATATGACATGAATATGCTATGCGTTCTGTTTGAAAATGCGAGGCCCGGACGGCGTGCTATATGTTTGTATAAATGCTATGACGATATATGCAAATGCTAATGCAGGCTCGAGCTGCCAGAGAACACCAGGTCTGAAAATCACTTGGCAAAATAAATGCCGAAGGCAACATCAACTCTACTGGGGATGAACCGAAGTCACAGAATTATCTCAGCAAAATAAATGCTGGAAAAGGGAAACCAAATCCGCTGGGGATAACCGTCCTGCTGGAGAAATGGAAAGGCAACCCTGCTTGGCGACTTCACTGGGGAAAGAAAAAAACAACTTGGGGATGCTCCCTTCAAACCATTGGCAACTGATTATGCTCTGCGGGGATTGATCCGAACTGGGGTTGATTGCACGCAGCACACTGCTGGAAATGCCCCTACTATCAAGGATATCAATCTTAACCTGCTGAGGGTACTCCTGATCCTACTCTGATACGGGGTAAAATACAATCTCGACTCTTCCGGGGATAATAAGCAACTTTCATCTGCTGAAGAGTGGCAATTCTGATTTAACAACATCCACAAGGGATTCACACATTACTCGGAGTACTGGTATCCGTTGAGCTTCGTATCGGGAAACATGACAACTTGCGAGTCATTGGGAATTACTGTGTCAGGTACCTTTAGGTTTTTTGTTTTTTCTGGTTCAGGATAAACATGGACTATGTACAAAGTGGAAGATATGGAAAATACTAGACGAGAACTAACATTCAAAGGTAGACTACCAGGCGAGAACTGATAGGAAAATAGGTTATCGGACGAGAATTGATTTGATAACGGGCATCAGACAGGGCTGACTGGATAACAGACTGAAGCATCGACAACCAGGCGAGAACTGGCTGAAAGCTGACGTACACCAGACGAGAACTGGTATAACACACAGGTTAAAACACACGATGATCAGACGAGAACTGATTACACGACGACATGTACCAGACGAGAACTGATACAACACTTGAAGAAACGGTGACCAGACGAGAACTGGTTACAATAAACTACACTAGACGGGAACTGATGCTTACAATAAACTACACCAGACGAGAACTGATGCTTACGGAGAGGTGGGCCAGACGAGAACTGGTTACCGGTTTGCTAGGCGAGAACTGGACTTTGGAAACGACTGGTTACTGACACGTAACAGGTTTACACTGCAGGATAATGATCCAACGATAACACGGCCTTTTTTATTTGAAAGGTTTTTGATAAGGGTATTGACATGATTCCCCGATACTCAACTCTGGCTGGGGATAAACAAACTGGCTTGCACAACTTGCCCCAGTACACTCAGCTGGGGATGAAAAGACTGGCTTGAACAACTTACCCCAGTACAATTCAACTTGCCCCAATCTAACTCTTGGGAGTACTGCTCTGAATAGCTCTCTACATGACGACTTCGAGATTACTTGCCCCGGTATCTATACGACAACAGAATTCAATCTCCATTAAACAATTGCCAACCCCGTTGGTTTCAATACCCTCTGCGGTGACTTGCCCCTGAATGAGCGTTCTAGCGACTTAACCTGATCTGATTATCCACTGAAGTATTTGCTTTCAAATCTCAACGTTCTGCATAATTGCCCCTGATTGGCTCTCGAGAAGACTCACTTCTGATCAACTGCTTCTCAAACAAACTGCCCCATAATCAACTGAAGCTTCGGGACTTTTCCTCAGACTAACTGATTCCGAACTCACGAGAAGATAATGCCCCTGATTCACAGGTCTTCACAACATACACCCTTCTGGTTCAGACTGCTGAATTACTCAGTCCTGCTTGATGATTCCCTGGTGGAATTTCTTTCATGCCAACTACTAACCTGCAATTAAAATTGTCTATCTACGAATGGTACTCTTAATGCAGTGGTTATGCAGATTTTGAAAAAATTTGAGCTGTCACTCATTTACATGCTATGATTATGAGTGACGGATGAACCAAAGTTCAAACGTAGTGCTTACGTGGTCAGTGAAAAACACAACAAGGATGTGACTAGCAATTCAAGAAGGAGTCAGGTTACTCAACCTTATCGTAATGCTTTTTCAGAATAAACCCTACCTCAATTAGGTCTTTTAAGGGTTGTATCGTGGTCGGGTTCACGGTTCGTGAAACAAAGGATATTTGGCTCAAATTTTGATTTGTACCCACCCCTTCTACGTGATGATCTCCGATCCTAAGGTTCAGTTAACTTGGCACGAGCGCTCGCCTCTTCGAGAGGTATGTTGAATGGTAAGAACCACAGTTAAGGAATTCACAAGGTTTTTTCGGAGTGATAGCTACTCCTTCTTCGCTTTCGGTGTTTGTGTACACGACTTTGTGACTCGCTGGGGAAAGATTTTTATCCCTCTTTTTCGTTCTTTTGATTCCCTAATTTTTGCCTGGACTGACTCATTTTGAGTTCTTTTCGATTTTTCTTTTGAAGTCCAGCGGGATGCCCTGATTTTTGCCTAAGTATTAGCTTTCCAGCTTTTTCTTTCTTTTTACTTAGCGGGCTTTCTTATTCTTTCTTTTGGAACAAAGTCGTGTGACACTGGTTGTCTTGATTGCTCCGAAAGGATTGTAACTGTCTCACTCCTGATTGGTGAGGTATGACCTCTTGAAAGGTATAAACTGATATTGGTCCTCGAAAGACAACACTCCTCTGTAAGACTTGAATGCTCGGTCAAGCTAACTGACAACTACCCTGCCCCGGGTTAAGATGTGATGGTTTAAAAGTCCGAAAAAAACTTCTACTTCCTGGCTCGAAGTGGTTAACAAGGGACTAACTCCTTATATCTCCAGTGTTTGGGGAATTTGAAACAATGCCTTGTACGTCATCGGTACGGTCTTATCTGAAAGCATACGATCATCGGTTATGAGCTTAGTTTCGTCATCCTCCCTCCAATCTTTGCTAGCCATAGTGAGAAAATGGAGTGAATAAAATGCAAGTGTCAGTGCAATGCAGTAAATGAGCGACAGCGACATGATTAATTCAGAAAAATGCATAGTCACTTTATTATTATCACCATTCGGAACATACAATGCTTAAAAGCAGGTAGTAACTAACAGAAAAGAAACTACAAATGCAAATGATATAAAGTCTGAGGACTGCCAATGCTGAGGCGCCTGCCTGTCTGGATCACTGGCTTCTTTGCTGGGGAATACTTTCCGAATCTACGAGCTTAGACAGCTGAGCGGTTGGGATGAACAAACAGAAATCCTTCTCGAAAGGAAATACGATCTTGGTCAATCAACTGCTGTACTTTAGCCTGAAATGCTTTACAATCTTCCGTTGCATGCCCCGGAGAGCCACCATGATAACCACACTGAACATGGGGATTATACCCAGGAGGGTAAGGTTCTGGAACTGGCTTAAGAGCTTTAGGCTCCACCAAAGAACTCTGGATCAAAGATGGTAGCAGCTGGCTATACGGCATAGGCACTGGGTGAGAAGGAGTTTTCCTTCGTTCCAAGTTGCTACGAGGTCTGTTCTGATTCTGACGCTGATTCTGATAACCTCGGCCACGAGTTCGCTGGTTTGCAAGGGAAGCGACATGAGATTCCTGATAGGGTGCCCCAGGCACGGCTGTCTGTTCAGTATAACAAGCCACAGGAGGTACTGATCTCTGATAAGATGAAGAACCAACAAAATTCACTGATTCGCTTCGAGGATATTCAACCTTTGGCATGACTGCATTGATCACCACTCCTTCTCCATTCTGATAGTCACAAGGATATTCAGTTTCACCAGCTTGATCATTTGAAGTAATCTGAATTTTCCCAATTCTTAGGGCATACTCAAGGCGTTCTCCTAATGCTACCACGTCGGAGAAACTTGACGGAAGTCCGAGCAATCTTTCGAAGTACGGATCTTGTAGGGAATCTACAAACATGCTTGTCAGCTCTTGGTCTAACAGCGGTGGATGCACTCTAGCAGCAAATTCTCTCCATCTCTGAGCATACTTCCTGATAGGTTCATTGCTCTCTTGAGACAATTCTTGCAACTGCATGCGATAGGGAGCTATGTCTAAATTGTAATCGTACTGCTTTAGAAAAGCTCTGGATAAATCCATCCATGATTGAATCTGATTTCTCTCTAACTGCATATACCACCTCAAAGATGCCCCAGTCAGACTATCTTGAAAACAATGAATCATCAATTTGTCATCTCGCACAAACGAAGTCATTCTTCGACAGAACATCATCAAATGCAGCTTCGGACAGCTATCTCCTGTGTACTTCTCAAATTTCGGCACTTTGAACTTATAAGGCAACACCAGGTCAGGAACCAAACACATGCCTACAGCATCCAGGTTAACAACATCTTTCATCTTCAAAGCTTTCATTCCTTCTTCCAACGCTCGGAGTCTTCTATCCTTTTCAAGAGCTCTTGGATCTACCATCCCGGCCATTGGAATATCTCTTCGGTAATTCCTCCCAGGGAAAACAACACCTTGATTGTTAGCAGGAGGAGGACGCTCATTTCGGGCAACAAACTGCTCATGTCGATCTCGGTTCTCAACAGAAGGCTGCACGACTTGGTCTGCAGTAACGTTGTTCGCTTGCGGGAAGTCTTCCATAGAATCATACAGAGGGTTGGACGCCATAGTAAACCCCGTCAAGGTGTTAGGAGACTGGAAATTGCCTTCAGACATAGCTACCAATAATCTTCAGCAGACTTCAATGCTTGATTCTGCTCAAATCTACTCAACCCCTAGGTCGGTCTTCTAACAATCAACAGCTGCTCAGTCCAAACTCCGGGTAATCACCTTCAGGAAACAAAGGTTGGATCAGAACTCTGGCTAACTGGAGGATGATATGCAATATGATGCAACACTGATATGCACATGATATGCAAGATGCAGCAAACAACGGGACCACAGCCCCCCCACAAATCTGAATACTGCTGCGCTGCTGACGGAGTACGTTCGCTCTGAAGAGAGGACCAAAATAATGGGTAGGTTGGAAGTCAAGTTTCCTGCAAAAAAAACCCCCCCACTCACAGGTGTGGACCTATATCTGACAAGGTACGGCATCCTATGCGGTCGTTAGCGTCACAGACTTTCAAAACTGACGATACGATTCCCAGAAGGAGTGGCATCATCAAGTCCTGAAGAGGCCTCACTTAGCTAACTTCCAAATGATCGGTTCCCAGAGTCGACAATCCAACTAACCAGCAACTCGAGCTACCCAAAGGGTGGGACAAGAGGCCAACCAGAGGAACCTCGTCTGAGTGTAGATTTCGCGGGACACTAATACAAGCAAAGCCGGTAGGCGCCCACTAATCTCTACTCTAAGTCTAAGGTGCACTCAAGCCCAGGTCCGACTTCTCACTCAATCATAGAACACCCGTAACACCCCAACAGCAACAGATAATATCAATAAATAAACCCCAATAGACAAGCAAACAAGCGCTAGGATTGACTCTCTCTTAGGGGACGTTGGATCCCACATGCATAAGAACTATCGCAGTCCTTAGCAGCCAGGGGATGTTGGATCCCCAGCAGACTCGAATAGGGAACTATCGCAGTCCCCAGCAGAGTCGCCAGCTGCTGGGGATTGCCCCAAACAGCCAGGAAAAAACCTAAGGCGAGACTCGAATAGGGAACCGTCGCAGTCCCCAGCAGAGTCGCCAGCTGTCGCTACTGCGAAAATCGGCGCCGGCTGACAGAAGAGTCGCCACCGTGCGTTATTTATCCCAACGGAGGGAAAGGAAACGCTCAGAGTAAACCTCGCAAAAAACGGGAAAAGGTATGGTCATCGCAACCAAAACCTGGGTTCGGGAGTCGGTTACGCAAGGGGAAGGTATTAGCACCCCTCACGTCCATCGTACTCGATGGGATCCACGTTTGCTTGGGTTGTCTAAAGGATGCAAAAACAATCTATCTACGACTGCTAAATCTAAACAGAAAGGAATTGACTCGATAGAGCGTCGCACTCTATGCCTACGTATTCTCAAGAGAGAAAGTCAGAGTCAACGTAGTTCGGGACTACGGGGAAATTGGCTCGCCAAGACCTCGCGTCTTGTGCCTACGTACTTCCACACTGCATGGAAGATCAGAGCTTTACGTAGTTCAGGCTAACTACGGCTAAACAAGGGCGTTCTCACACAGCAGTGAGAAATCAAACTGGTTTTGAAGGTTCGGGAACCTATGGGAAAAACTATGGCTTGGTCTCAAATACACTCGGACAAGAGAGAAAAAGGGTAACAATTAGTCGTCAGCGGGAAAGTCTCGATCGCACAGCAGCGAGAGAACAAAAGGTCAGTCGTTAGTGTGCTCGCTAGGATATCGCATCCTATGCCTACATATTCTCGTCTGGTACGAGAAATCAGAGCAGCTGTAGTTCGGCTACTTCGGGACCACAGCTCAAATCTCGTTTTATTAACATTCTGAAAATGATTACAATGATTGAATACTGAAAATAAATCTCCTAAGAAATACTATCCTATCCATCTATAATGGAAAAATCAAATGGAAAATAGTCTCCTAACAAGTGGACTTTTAAGACTATCCTAAAATAAACCTCTATGAAGAAAATACACTCTAAAAAAATATTAAATCTATACTAATATTTTTTACTATTTTCCCCCCACTATTTTCTTCTTTTTCTTTTCATATTCTTCAACATTCTTTTTTCTTTATTATTTCAAAATATTTTTCACATATTTCTTTATTCTTTTTCCCCATATTTTTCACTATTTTTTTTCATATCTTCTTTTTGATATATTCTTTTCTCACTTTTTCTCTATATATTTCTATTTCTTTTTTCTCTTTTTTTTTTTCACAATATTATTTTCTCTTCTCTTTTTTCAATATATTTTTTTCAAACTATTCTTTTTCCTTTTCTTTTTCATAATTATTTTTCCTCTTTTTTTTTATATCTTTCACATTCTTCTATTATATATTTTTTCTTGTTTAATACATTTTCTAAAAGAAAAAATACAAAGGGGAGGGGGTGTATGTTTACAAGGGGGTGTTACAAGTAAGTAAAAAATAAAAAAACAAGCTGGGCCCAGCCCAGTATACAGCAGAAACGGGGGGGGGGGGGGGGGGGGGGGGGTATGAGGAGCAGCGTGGGGTGTGCTAGCCATTGCATATTGGGCTTAGCCCAGCCAGACACCAAATGGAGGGGGGTGCAGACGAAAAAACACAGGTGTAGTCAAAAAATGCAATGGGCTTGAGGCCCAATCCAACACACGGCCCTCTCTCTCTCTCACGCCTCAAACCCTAATTCTTCTCTTCCACTGTTCATGGCCGTCCTCTGAACTCTCTCTCTGAATCCTCTCTCTCTCTCGTTCTCTCTTCTCCTAACCTCCTTACTGAAAATCTCTTCAACTCAATTATCCCTAGCAGAACGAAACGCGAATCAAAGCAAACCACATCAAAATGTTCTTGTTATCAACTGATTGCAAGAATCTCAACAAGCTTGTTGATGAATCTGTTGAAGTTCTTGAGGATGCAACGATAGGTTCGCTACTCTCCTTGATGGAGATCTGAGAAATTTCTGATACATGCAGATTAACGAAGCTTGAATGTTCTTCAAGGACTTCTGGAAAACACGATGAATGTGTTGATGGATTCTGGGAACTCAATGAAGGTTCGTTGAAGATGATTCATGTTCTTGATGGAAGATTTCTGAACAAGCTTGATGAGTCGTGTTGTTGTGGTTGAAGATCTTGAAGATTCATCGCGTTTCTGGCGATTTCCAGGTGATATGATGAAGATGAGCGTTAGAGAACGATGATGAAGGTTGATCGGTTGAATCTGGAGTGGATGATGTTGATTGAATCAGAGAAAGGTGAATCTGTGAGGATTCTGGGGATTTTTCCTGAAGGTTTGATGAATGATGAATTTCTGGGAAACGATGAACATTCATCATTCCTGATGAATTTCTGGAATTTGGATGATGAAGGTTGAATGAGTTTGATTTCTGGTAGAAGGATGAAGATTGCGAAGGTTGTTGAAGAAGATTGATCGAAGGAGATGAATTCTGGAATTTGGATGATGCTTGATGAACGTTGAAGATGACGATGGCTGAATTTCTGGAGATGATTGTGGATGATGTTGATTGGAGGAAGATGAAGGTTGATCGGAGTCTGGGGATTTTGGGGTTTTTTGGTTTTTCGGTGAAGTGGGCGGTGGCCGGAAGGAGTTACAGTCGCCGGCGATGAACTGTTGCGGTGGTTGCATGGCCGCCGGCCATGCAACCGGTGGGGGCTCAGGTGGTGACGCATGGCACCGGTAGTGGAGATGGTAGATGCATGTGTTACACGTGGTATGGAATGTGGCAGAGAGAGGGAAGTGGGGAAAACGCGTGGCGTGATGTGGCTGTGAAATGTGGGGTCTCTCTGGATTCAACACGTGGCTCTGAAGCTTTATAGGCTGAGATTTTTCCGGACAATTCTGGAAACTGGACTCACGAGTTGGGCTTTTCTCTGATATGGGCCCACTACGAAAATGATTTCAAAAACCCAAAAAACTGAATTAAGCATGGATTAAACGAAAAACATAAAACTAATTACTAATTAACTAAATGAATTAAAATTCTGATTAACCTAAAGCTAATTAAATTCTAAACTATTCAATTAACCTAATATAACCTCTAATTAAATCTAATATTCAAAAAACTATTAATTCTATAATATCTATTAAAGAAAAATCTATATTCTATATTAAGAGAAAAGAAATCTATTCTATTAAAATTCTATGAAAAAACTATATTATTTATATCTAACATATTATCTATTATAAAAAAAAAAAACTATATTCCTCTATTTTATTCTAAAAACAATTAAAAGTTATTTAATAGCTAATATATTCTAAAAATGATTAAAAGAATGATTTAAATCTATTAAAACTATTTTTTTTAAAAAACTATTAATATTCTATATTATCCTAGAATGATTAAAAAGTTTATTTAAACCCTAATAATAGCCAATAAAATCCAGAAAAAATCACAATAATTCCCGAAGGGACAAAAATAGCACCGAACGGCAAATAAAACCACGAGAGCGCACCGAAATAGCCAGTAAAAATAAACGGACACCGAAATATCCCTAAAAATAAAAGCGCGGGCTGAAAACACCGGGAACGACACGACTTCCCGAAAATACGATTCTACCTTGATTAAAAACACCTGAAACACGAGAAGAGAGCTGTGATCCCAATAAAATCGAAACAACTGAAAAATGCACTGTATGCCATATGCGGATGTGAATGCGGTCATGCGTCGAAACATCGAGCCAGATACGAGACCCGGTTGGTCAAATTTTAGGGTGCAACAGTGTGGTCCTGAGTGGGAACAGCGGCAGCAGGAGGGGCAGTGAGGTCGAACAACCAGTTGGTACGGTCCTCTGGTTGGATGCGGGTGCGGGACGGAGGGATGATGCTTCGGACGGTCTTGCCACGCACAACCGGATGGTATTTGCCGTCAGCTCGGGAGCGGATGAGATGAGAGGCTCTGCAGTGGTCGGTGTCAAGGAACACCGAGGGGATGGAATGGAGGTGCTGGAGGCGGTCGCCAAGGTTCAGCCCAAGTGCAATAGCCGTGACAATCCCGCCAAAGTAGAATGGCTTCGAGCCACGGTTGCAGTTGGCCTGAATATGGGCCAGTAGAAACGGGGCAGCGTTGACAGGTTCATTGTTGAAGACGCAATGAAGAAAGAAGAGCTCTTTGGAGTTCACTTTGTGGTTGCTGTCTCTGGAGAAAATAGTGTTACTCAACGCTCTGTGAAAGTACCTGATGGTTGGGTTATGAATATGAGTGGCGTGCAGGGAGTCCCAACCATCGGCATTGAGGCCGGTCAACTGATACCACAGCACGAAAGCTTCGTGCTGGAACTGATCGGTGATGCGGCGATGAGCGTTGTCGCCGCGAGGTAGCTGTAGAATGCCGACAATCTGATTTTGGTGCATCTGGTAGTTGACGCCAAACATCCGGAAGCAAGCGGCACCTGAATGCTGGTTAAGTTCGCCGCTGCCTGTGACGTAAGTGAACGAACTCAAGAACTCAAGAGTGAGTTGTTCGTATGTTGGTTGTGGGTTGGTGCAGAGGTTCCAGATGCCTGCTCTTTGAAGCATCCAGGTTACACCTTCAAGGAGTCCGAGCTCCGTAAGCGATGGAAGGTACGGATAATGAGTCGGCTGGAGCGACCTCTGATGAAATGCAATGTAGTTTGCTCGTTGTCTTTCGCCTAAGTCTCCTTCACTGAAGGTAATGTTGCTGACATCTGGGGTTTCTGCATTCCTTGCCATTGTTGGAAGATGGAGAGGTTTCTGAGGTTTGGGGTTTTTCTGCAGAGAGGGAAAAACTGACAGAAGTGTGTTTTGGAGTTTGAATTTGGAGTTGAAGTTTATAGTTCAATGTGGGGAGAACGAAAATTCGTAGTGGGGTAGGAGTTAGGATGATTGAAAGTGATAATGGGGGGAGTGGAAGAGAACACGAACCCTATTTTATCAGATATCAGTTTCTGACTGCGTGACGGTCGTCACATAGGTGTGACGGTCGTCACCCGCGTGACGCTCGTCATGTGGCTGTGACGGTCGTCACAACAACAAAATCTGCAGAACGCAAAATTTTGCTCTGAGGGCGTACTCGTAGTGACTTTAAGGCTTAGTATTGATACGGTGATGTAATATAACAGCCGACAAATAACAAATAATGCGAAAACAGAATAATTTAATAAAAACTAGAATTGAAATAACGTAAAATTGAAACAATTGTATGTAGTACATAAAGAAAACTAATAATGCGAAATATCCAAATGATTAAATGAAACTAAACTAGACTAAACTAAACTGAAACTACTGCTAAGAACTAATAACTAATCTTTTCGTGCCTTCAACTCATCGAATTTCTGTGAATAGTAGTCGAGTTGGTCGCAGACTAGATCCATGAAGCCTACCAGTTCGCTGTGCATGCCTGCGATATCGGCTTTTACATTAGTCAGAGCTTTATCAACGTCGTCCAATCTGAGTAACACGACATCCATTTTGTCGGTGGTTTCCTCGGGGATAGGCTCAGGATAAGTATTGTAGTGTGGAGGAGTCGTAGGGTCTACTTCAGTTTCAGATGCAGCGTCCTCATAGTACATATAGTCGTGTGCCTCAGAGATGTGGTCACTGTCATACATATAGTTCTGTGGTGTTGACTGTGGTGAAGGAGGTCCCATAGGCTCATCCAATTCGTAGAGCCAGTTATCCTTGTTGTGGATGCTTGTCATCAGATGATCAGGCAGTGTGAATAGCTGTACTGGTTTTTCGTTAATAAGATACTCATACGGTCCAGGTCCCATAGTTCCTAAAATGCGCCTGTTAAAGCAGAATTGTATGTTCATGGGTCGGATGGTGCCAAAACGAGTGCTGGCATTTAAATGGAATCTAAGGCCAAGCTCGTGGGCAATCATTGTTACTAGGCCTCCTATAAGGATAGGTGTCTGAGGTTCCAGCGTGAGGCGTTTGAAAGATCTCATCATAAAAGGCACTGCATTTACTGTCTGTCCCTGAGAAGCACAGAACATGATGAATAACTCTTCTTTAGATACTGCAGTAATATTTTCTTCTTTTCCAAACAAGGTGTGGGCTAGTATCTTATGGAAGTATCTGAAGGCTGGGTTATGAATGTCATCATTGTTCATTCTATCTGGTGCAGGGTGATAGTCTCCTGTGATTCTACCCCAGAATTGATCGAGTTGCAAATCAATATCGTCATCTTCTGCACTGATGAACACATGTGGTCCGCTAGGGAATCCTAGGAGGTTAGCTAGTGACATCCGGCTATGGGTTTGGTCCATTCAAACAATCGGAAAGTAATCAACTCTGTGTTGGATCCAAAACCATAGTTGGGTGTGTATCTGAAAGAACTAAGGAATTCATAGGTGAGATCCTTGTAGGTAGCGAAATGTGTTTTTAGAGCAGTGTTCTCCCAACCTAGTTGATTGAACAGGTATTGAATGCTATCTGTGATCCCTAGTTTATCCATAGTAGCCTTATCATAATACAACGTTAAGGCGAATTCTCTTTCGGTCAGTGCTGCAAATCTTGCCTTTTGAGCGAGTCCTCGGAAGTGAACCTTTGTGAAGTCGTACTCGGCCATACTCGCAGGTAATTCGGAGGAAACAAAAGGAATGTTTTGAAGACTTTAAAAATCCTGAAAAGTTTGAAACAAGAAATTGAAGTCAGGATTTTTAGAAACGAAAAGCGGTAGAAACAAAAGACAAAAGAGAGAAAATAAAATAAGAATAAAAGTACGAAAATGAACGAAAGTAGAAAGTAGTAGTAATTTTAGAATTTTTGTTGGATTTTTCAAAGTAGAATTTTAAGGAAAAATGAAATGCAATAACGAGGGAAATTTGGGTTGCCTCCCAGTAAGCGCTGTTTTTAACGTCTAAAGCCTGACGATAGCTTTGTGAGAAGCTATTCGGGTGTCTGAGCTGGAAGCTCAAGCAATGTTATATTGCTGACTTGAGGACTGTTGTCGTTCTTATTATAATGTTTTAGACGTTGCCCGTTTACGATAAATGGTGCATTCGTCTTATCGGTAATTTCGACAGCTCCACTCTGAAGTACTTTAGTCACTTCATAAGGTCCAGACCACCTAGATTTTAGTTTACCTGGGAAGAGTTTTAATCGTGAATTAAAGAGCAATACGATGTCTCCCACACTGAATTGTTTCCTGATTGAACGTTTATCATGCCACCTTTTAGTTCGTTCTTTGTAGATACGGACATTTTCGTAAGCGTCTAATCGAAGTTCTTCCAACTCGTGTAAGTTCAAGATTCGCTTTTCTCCTGCCTCGGTGTAGTTGAAGTTGAGTGTCTTAATGGCCCAGAAGGCCTTATGCTCTAACTCTACAGGGAGATGGCAAGATTTACCGTAAACTAATTTATAGGGGGTAGTACCTATTGGTGTCTTAAATGCGGTCCTATAAGCCCATAAAGCCTCTTGTAGCTTTGACGACCAATCTTTTCTTGAGGTAGTGACGGTCTTTTCCAAGATCTGTTTTATTTCTCTGTTCGAGACCTCTACTTGTCCGCTAGTTTGCGGATGATAAGGCGTAGCTACTCGGTGTCGGACTCCATATCTAGAGAGAAGTTTATCGAATATTCGTGATATGAAGTGAGATCCTCCGTCACTAATGACGAGTCTCGGTACACCGAATCTAGGAAAGATTGTGTTTTTGAAGAGTTTGATTACTACTCGTGCGTCGTTTGTTGGAGCAGCTATGGCTTCTATCCATTTAGACACGTAATCAACAACGACGAGTATGTAGTTATTACCAAAAGAGGATGGGAATGGTCCCATGAAATCTATTCCCCAAACGTCGAAGATTTCTACCTCTAAGATTCCTTTCTGAGGCATTTCATCGCGTCGTGAGATGTTGCCAGTTCGTTGGCATCTATCACACTTTTGCACAGCGATGTGAACGTCTTTCCAGAGATTAGGCCAGAATAAGCCGGCTTGGAGAATCTTAGCGCATGTCTTGGATGTACTAGCATGACCACCGTATGGTGCTGAGTGGCATTGAGAAATGATATTTTCTATTTCTTCCTCTGGGACACAGCGACGATATATGTTGTCGGCCCCTCTCTTGAAGAGTAGAGGTTCGTCCCAATAATAGTGTTTCAGATCGTGGAAGAATTTCCTCTTTTGATGATAAGTAAGATCCGGTGGAAGCACGCCCGCAGCGAGGTAATTAACGATGTCAGCATACCAAGGTAATGTGACTTGGGCATAGACGGCTTCTACGACTTTTTCGAATTCTGGATCTTCCGAGATTGAATTGGGTGTGTCACTTTCTAATTTGGCTATCAGACGTTCGTACGGGAAATCGTCATTTATCGGTACTAGTTCATGTTTGATGCCTTCTATTCGGGATAAGTGATCCGCAACAACGTTCTCGGTTCCTTTCTTATCTTTGATTTCTAAGTCAAACTCTTGTAATAACAGGATCCATCTCAATAGTCTTGGTTTGGCATCCTTTTTGCTTATTAGGTACCTTATGGTAGCGTGGTCTGTGTATATGATAATTTTTGCTCCTACTAAGTAAGAACGGAATTTGTCAAGCGCAAATATAACTGCTAGAAGTTCCTTTTCTGTGGTAGCGTAGTTCATTTGGGCAGGATCTAAGGTTCTACTGGCATAGTAGATAGCATGAAGTTTCTTGTCCTTCCTTTGTCCTAGAACTGCGCCTACAGCGTAATCACTCGCGTCGCACATGATTTCAAACGGTAGTCGTCAATCGGGCGGTTGCATGATTGGTGCGGTGATAAGGGCAGATTTCAATGTTTCGAATGCTTTTAAACAGTCGTCGTCGAAGACGAACTCAGCATCTTTCATTAACAGGCCGGTCAGAGGTTTTGTGATTTTCGAAAAATCTTTTATAAATCTTCTGTAGAAACCGGCGTGTCCTAGAAAACTCCGTATTTCTCGTACGGATTTTGGAGGTTGGAGATCTTTTATAATCTCTATTTTAGCTTTGTCTACCTCAATCCCTCTATCTGATATGACATGTCCTAGAACTATTCCTTGTCGGACCATAAAATGGCATTTCTCCCAATTTAGGACGAGGTTTACTTTTACGCAACGTTCTAGTACCATTTCTAAGTTTTGTAGGCATCCTTCGATACTTTGTCCACATACCGAGAAATCGTCCATAAACACTTCCATAATGTCGTCTATGAAATCTGCAAAGATTGCCATCATGCATCTTTGGAAGGTTGCTGGAGCGTTACAGAGTCCAAACGGCATTCGGCGGTAAGCAAAAGTACCATAAGGACAGGTGAATGTAGTCTTTTCTTGGTCATCAGGATGGATGGGAATTTGGAAGAATCCTGAGTAACCATCTAAATAACAGAAATATGAATGTTTGGCTAATCTTTCCAACATTTGGTCTATGAAGGGTAACGGGAAGTGATCTTTGCGCGTAGCCTTGTTAAGCTTTCTATAGTCAATGCACATCCTGCTTCCAGTCACGACTCTTTTTGTTATTGATTCGCCTTTTTCATTTTTAACTACTGTGACTCCTCCTTTCTTTGGTACGACGTGAACTGGGCTAACCCATTCACTATCGGAGATCGGATAGATGATTCCTGCATCTAGCAATTTCTTTACTTCATCTCTGACTACAGTGCTCAGGATGGGGTTCAGTCTTCTCTGATGCTCTCGAGAGGTTTTAGAGTCTTCCTCTATTGTAATTCGATGCATACAGATTGAAGGGCTTATACCTTTTAGATCGCTTATGTTATAGCCTAACGCGGTGGGGTACTTCTTTAGGACTTCTAATAGCTTTTCAGTTTCTGGTTGTCCTAAGTCGGCGTTGACTATCACTGGTCTTTTTAGTTCATCGTCTAGAAATTCATATCTGAGGTTTTTGGGTAGTGTTTTGAGTTATAAAGATGAGTTCTTTGAACCTGACATATGGTTTGGGGTCAGTGCTAAGCTTTCACTTAGGCTGTCGTCTTTGTACGATTTACGCCAATTATCGTCTTCAGAAATATCGGGTATTTGAATCTTTATTATTTCTGAATACGTGGTCTCTTCATTTTCAAGTTCTCTTATGCATTCGTCGATTTCGTCTACTAAATAGCAGGTGTCGTCTATTGCTGGTGCTTGTAAGAACTTGGTGAGAATAAACTCTATCTTTTCTTCTCCTACTTCGAATGTTAGCCTTCCTTTCTTCACGTCTATAATCGCTCCGGCTGTAGCTAGGAATGGTCTTCCTAGGATAATTGGGGTTACAGTGTCTTCCTTGATGTCCATGATTATGAAGTCGGTTGGAATGTAGAATTGTCCTATACGTACTGGAACAGTTTCCAGTATTCCGACTGGGTATTTCACTGATCTGTCAGCTAATTGTACGAATATTTTGGTTGGTCTGAGGTCTCCCATATTCAGCTTTTTGCATATAGATAAGGGCATAACACTGATACTGGCTCCTAAATCGCATAGAGCTTTGTCTATTACGAACTTTCCTATGACGCAGGGTATGGAGAAACTACCTGGGTCTTTTAATTTAGGAGGCATGCGGTTTTGAATAATAGCGCTACACTCTGCAGTAAGTGTAACTGTTTCGTTATCCTCGATCTTTCTCTTATTCGACAGGATTTCTTTGAGAAATTTAGCGTATGACGGCATTTGAGTTATCACTTCTGTAAAAGGAATAGTAATATTCAACTGTTTAAGGAACTCTACAAATTTCTTAAACTGTCCTGAAGTTTTGAAGTTTATTAGTCTTTGCGGATAAGGGATAGGTGGTTTATATGGCGCTGGAGGTGCTTGAGTTTTTTCACTTGCGGTATCCTCCTCCTCATTGTCCTCCTTCTTCTCTGACTCGGATTCCTTTTCTGCTTGTTCAGTTGGTTTTTGTTGCATGGCTAAGTTTTCGGTCCTCGGATCGATCGGTTCGTCCAATTCTTTTCCACTTCTCAGTATTACAGCATTTGCTTGGCCTTTTGGATTCTGTTCGGGTTGTCCAGGAAATGTGCCAGCAGGTGCGGCAGCAGAGGCTTGCTGTTGAGCCACTTGTGATATTTGAGTTTCTAACATTTTGTTGTGGGTGGCTAAAGCGTCTACTTTTCCTGTCAACTGTTTAATTTGTTCGCTAGTGTGTATGTTTTGATTCAGGAATTCTTTGTTTGTTTGAGCTTGAGTTGCTATGAACTTTTCCATCATCAATTCGAGGTTCGATTTCCTAGGTGCATTCTGAGCAGCTGGTTTCTGATATCCTGGCGGAGCAGTAGGCATTTGCAATGCATTTTCGCTTTTGTAAGAAAAGTTTGGATGATTTCGCCAACCTGGGTTGTAGGTATTTGCGTAGGGATTTCCTTGAGCATAATTTACCTGGTCTGGCGGGATTCCGGCTAGCAATGGGCATTCAGGTGCATTATGAGTGGTGCTTCCGCATAACTCGCAATTTGGAGTTACTGCAGCGACAGTTGCAGTGGGGTTAACGGTCAGACTATCGATTTTCTGTGCTAGAGCATCTACTTTAGCATTGAACTTTTCAAGGCTGCTGATTTCGTACATCCCACCTTTCGCTGTGGTTTTCTCAGTTGGAGTGCGTTCACCTCCCCATTGGCAATGGTTTTGTGACATGTTTTCTATTAATTGATAGGCTTCATCGTATGGCTTATCCATAAGTGCACCGCCCGCGGCAGCATCTATTGTCAATCTAGTATTGTATAGAAGCCCATTATAGAAAGTATGGATTGTCACCCAGTCTTCTAGACCATGGTGAGGACATGTTCTCATTATATCTTTGAATCGCTCCCATGCTTCGTAAAGAGATTCAGTATCTTTCTGTCGAAATCCGTTGATTTGAGCTCTAAGCATAGCAGTTTTGCTTGGCGGAAAATATCTCGCTAAGAAGACGTTCTTCAATTGCTCCCACGTCGTAACGGAGTTGGATGGTAACGATTGTAACCATGTCCATGCTCTATCTCTAAGAGAGAATGGGAAAAGACGAAGTCTTATCGCATCTGGAGTTACTCCATTTGCTTTCACTGTGTCTGCGTATTGTATAAACTTTGTTAGATGTTCGTTCGGATCCTCAGTTGCGTTTCCTGAGAATTGGTTTTGTTGCACAGCCGACAGCAATGATGGTTTCAACTCAAAATCGTTTCGGGTAATAGTTGGGGCAGCAATGCTACTTCTAGGCTCCATCTGAGATGGTGTAGCATATGCCTTCAGCGGTTTGTTCGGAGGTCCTTCAGCCATCTCTGGTTCTTCTTCTTCTGATTTGGGAATGGGAGTGAGAGGTTCGGGAGTGTTATGTTTGAGTTGTTTGAGTTGGTACTCAATGATTCTACTTCTTAAATGTAAGAAGCGTTCTAGTTCTACGACTGAAGGTTTTACGATATCGCTTTGCAGGTGATTTCTTGGCATACAATCGACAGAACTAGTAAAGGAAAAATGAAAATTGTTAACCTAGTCTATACGGTGTAACAGAAGGTTACACTATTGACTAAACGGGTCCCTGGCAACGGCGCCAAAAACTTGATCGCGACTTTCTATGTCTAATACAACTAACTGCAAGTGCACAGTCTATCGCGTAGTAATAATAGATATCGATCCCACAGGGACTCGTAATCAAACTAGTGTTCTCGGGAGTTACTATGTTTAGCTAGGTAGAATATGTTTAAGGGAATAGGATTGTCACTAAAAGGGAACTAAGATTACTATTTAGATTATAATTAATTAAATCGATACGTAGTAATTGTGTTCTTCAGGGATTTGATAAGTTATGGTGTATGAAATAATTTTCAAAGTTTATTCAAGCAGAAAATGGAGATTTGAAAACTCTCGCCTCACGATGGTTATTGACGCTAATCATAATCCTAAGGGCCAAACGTACACTTTCGTATCCCGTTCGGGGTTTAAATTATTTTTTGGAAATCTCTAAGTTCTAATTCATTTTAAAGTGCTTTCGTTGTTATTAAAACAAATGCCTAGTGTTTACTATCTGACCTTACCGCAGCTTTCGCTTGTTGGTTCGTATCTTAATTAATTTCCCACTTTCGTGGCAAAACTACTTTTAAATAAGTTCTCGCTTTCGCGACGAAGTTTATTCAGTGAATCAATTTTAAACACTCAGACCATAGATTACTTTTGTGAAAAGAAAGTTTTCCAACCAGTGGTTATCAAATCCCATTCGAATTATTACTACATATCGATTACCTAAGTTTAGCTAGACATGGATTTGGGAAAGATAAAATATAAATAAGAATAATAAATAATAATTTTCATTATAATAAAACTGAAGTCGATCAAAATGAAAACCTGTAAATATGCCAATTGGCCTTTGGGCAGATCCTCCACAGATGTTGGCAGGATTCTGGTCTTTAATGCCAATTTGATCGTACAATACAATAGAAATTATAGAAGAGCGAAAATGGGAATAAGGAAATGTAAAGAGAAACAAATGAGAATAAAACTGGAAAATAATGCTCTGGAAAGTAAATCCGGCAGCACTTCGTGGTATGAATGCAGCACCCTTTCTGAAGTCCCCTGCTTCCCTTTTTATAGAAGTGGAATCCCAACGGTTATCTCTGGAGATGATGGACTTTGAGGCAGATAATTTAGGGAGTAGTGGTCCACTCTGTGGGAATTGGAACTGTTTCTTTGACGTGTAATCTGAGTGGGGCGTTTTTGCCTGCATGACGGTCGTCACAAGGTGTGACGGTCGTCACCCGTGTGACGGTCGTCATGAAGCTGTGACGGTCGTCACATCAGCAAAAACAGCTTGCTGCGCTTTTCATTGTGTTTTCACTCCTTTTTCGTCCATATTTCATCTGGGATTGCTTCTTTTCTTTATGTTGCCTTGTTTAGACGTGATCGTTGAATACCTGCAAAACATCAGACAAATACACGGAAATAACCCGAAATCGGATCGGAAACGGTTAGACTTTAGTTGAATTATGCATGAAAATATCTATATGATTTCGTGTTATCAATAACCGACTCCCGAATCCTAAAACTTGGTTGCGATGACCATGCTCTTTTCCTAAAGGTTTTATCGTTATTTCCTTTTCTCTCCTTGGGATAAATAAAATTCGGCGGCGACTCTGTGTCATTTTTCGCGTAGTGACAGGGTGTACTCATGTCGACCCCTCTGCAAGCTTAGGTCGACCCTCGCTAAAAATATGCTATTTTTTTCTATGTGTTGGGTCAAATTGCTGTTATGTTAGTTTATTGGTTATAAAATCATATATATTCATTTTGTCTCATCATTTTCACATACAACAAGAAAAGTGAAAGATATACACCAAAATGTTCTCATCATCTTCGACCTCATTCTTGCATTTTCTCAACAATTACACATAACAATTTTTGTTGATATCTTGCATCATTGAGGTGATAACGTCCAAACGCAGGATTGTGTAACTTATTTTGGGTTGAGATTTTGGTGGGTTTTTTCTTGAATAAAACTGTTAGGGTTTTATCCTCCAAATTCTTGAGAATTTGGGTTTTTTTTTTGCACAAATCTTGTCTTCACAAATTCAGTCGAGCGCAGGGGATTGAAGAACGGGAGATTCGTTCAATCAAGTAGCGTTAACCGGAGGATTGTGCAAGGGAGATTTAGGTTCGAACGGTGTGTGATCGAAATCAGCCGAGTGAAAGGTTTGAAAACCGGTAAGGTTTTTCAGACAAGTAGCGGTAACCGAATGTTTGTTCAACACGTTCGAGGCACTTGATTCATCTTGAATCAAGAGGAGAAAAGATATAGTATCAACATCAACAACCAGGTTTGAGTGTATGGTGTCTATTGATTCTCTTATATAAACTTTTTCAACAAGATAATACATATCTCAATTATAGTTTTAGCATTAGGGGCAGACGTACCCTAAGCGAGGACGAAAGGGGAATTACCTAAATAAATCTGATGTTGTTCTCTCTTTCTCTATCTCTTTACATTGAATTGTTAACGTTTGTGTAATATCAATTAATCGATAAAATTCTACTGTAGTGTAGTGCTCAAAATCTAATTTGAAAACTCATTGCAATCTCTTGGATTGTAATTGCAAAAAATTTGCACTCATGTTACATAGGAAACAACACATTGGGTGTGTTGCACACCAAGTGCTCGACGAATTGATCGCACACAAACTGTTTGCTTTATTGTCAAATTAACTTTACATTTTATAAGTCATTGGAAATTGGACATTCTAAGTGTTGTTATTCATATTGATTAATCATCAAGCTATTTATTCGGTGTCTCATTAGAATTGTTGTTCCATGTGGTTTATCGCATATCCTATCTTTTTGGTAACAGTTTATTTAGACGACTTGGTTCCTCGACCGCTTCCGCACAAATTTTTAAAACTATATTTTAAAGCGCCGACTCTTGTAATAAATTAGTGATCTATTCAACCCCCTTTCTAGATCATTGCCATCGTCTAACACTACTTATGGTAACTACTTTGGTGTTGGATCATATGGTGAATAATCTCTATTTTTACCATGCTCGAGAACATGCGTGTTAAGCAGCGGGAACGCCATGAAGAAGAGTCATGTAGGCATGACGAGTTTGAAGCTGCTTGAGAGGAGCGTTTCAGATTGGTTCATGAACATCCCACTTCCCAGGACAATAATTTTAACAGCTTTGTCTCATATGCTATAGAGTAATTTATTGAGATTCGCCAATACATGGTTGTTAACTATATTAAAACTCAAGCTGGCATCCGTACCATGACTCGTGCTCAACATGGTAATCACCATCACTATCAACAATTCTACAAAGAGATGTGTGATTTTCTGAATTATCAGTATGGTGACCAAGAAAGGGACTTGGTATCTGGGATTACATCCCGAACCTATAAGTGACCATCAGCATCAAATGGGTCGTCATGGTTGGGGTCGTTAGTTAAGCTTCACTGTGGACAACTCTTCTTATGCATGCATTTATGTTTTCATGTCTTTATGTTGATTGTTTTATGCATGCATAAGGGATATAATTTATGAGTCCTTAACCTCCAATAGGGCTTTAGAATTTGTACATAATCCTGTTATTGAAGATTGATTTGCTGTATGTGATGATAATTAGTCATGAAAGTTGTGTGCTATGATGTATGACATATTATGTTTTGATGAGTTAACATATGTTCACCATTGTTGCTATTTTGAAGGTTTTAGGAATAATGTGGTTTCATGAAAACTATGAATTAAAGGTGTTGATTTGGTGTAATTAGATGTTATTGATGAATATATAACACGATTGTAGTGTTTTTGATAAATTTAGTATGCCTGGACTGCAAAATATGAGTTATAATTGAACTCCTTTAAAAGAGACGAATTCTACAGGTTGCATGGCGATGACGGGTGTTACGCGGGTGACGGGTAACCTGTCATCCTGCCCAGGTTTGTTTTTCAAGTTGGTCGTCACATAAGTGATGTTCTGAAGTGTTGAGGTTGGTGACGGGCGTCACGACCGTGACAGATAAATTGTTATCAGTATGCAGTAGACGTAAATGCTTATTTTGATGATATTAATTTGTAGATTTTGAATTTTTGACTTTTGTGGATGTTTTAGGTACTGGTAGGCCCTGTTAGCTACTGGTTAATGATTTTTTTGGTATGACTTAAGAATTAAACATGATTTTAACCGAATATATGAATTGTAACGATGAATGATGGATACTTGCGCACGTGATGATGATGTCGTGTTAATTATTATGAATTGTGATGATGATATGCTGCTGTATGAGCATGATTTATGTTGTTAAATTGTAAATATTTGGTTCTAGGATGATAGTTCGAAAGGGGAATTATTTTCGTTGGGTCAATGCATGCGTTGTTTATTGTTGGGAGGGGACTTTAAACATCATGTTGTTGTCGCATTGACGTGCCATGACATACATTTATTATGTCATTATTGCTGATGAAAGTGGTAGGTTGCAATCCGAGCAGAGTGGATTGGTGACTTGTCCCGAATTCGAGCATGGTAAATTTAAGGTTCGAGTAGGGTGAACCTGATTCATGAGTGAGCCAATTAACGATGATATGATACCACATGCATATGAGTCTGGTTGAAGTTGTGAGTTTGATTGCATAAACTAAATGATGAACATGTGATTGCTTTGTGCATGATGATGGATTATGTGTGAGTATGATGTTGTGTGATTATTGTTGAATGTGTAACTGTTTTTCTTCTACCTTGTAGCTTATGACGTTAAATTATTAACGTGAATTCTCACCCCTTTGCTTTAATGTTGTCCACCATGGACATCTTGCAGATACTCAGGAGTAGAGTTGCTGATGTGAGTGTGAAATAGCTCCTGGAGTCATTTTCATTAGTTATCGTATTTAGTCGTCATGCTCTAATTCGGTAACACTGGGGCGAACAATGTTTTCTTTTATTATGTTTGATGTCGACTTAGTTGTTTGTTGGGGTTTAATAGCCATTATGCTAAGTTGTTTTGGAGTTGTTGAAATTCCTTTTGAATCATTATGTGAAAGTTAAGTATTTATAAGACCCAAATTGAAGTTAATATATTTTATTATTGCAATTAATGTGATTCCGCTGTGATGATACCCTAAGTGAAAGTGAACATGCAACGACAAATGTTATATGTTGTTTGTTTTTACGCTGCATGTTTTGAAAATGTTTATGTTTTGTCGGTTGGTTGTCGAAGTGATACCTTAAATTGTCGAATAATTATTTTTACTTATAAGTTTCAGGGTTTAAGGTGTTACACTCGTCCCTAATTGAGGGACTCACCCTAACTACGAGATTCACCCCTGGTTGAGGGCCTCGTGTGGAAGGAAGAATAAGATTTAGACCCGCATGACAAACTTAATCACTTTGCCCTTTACAAACCCTCATGCTTAAGGGAATATTTGTAAAAGACCCGCATGAAGCGACATAAGAACATACCCTCATCAAATGGCCGAAGAGCGAGTCACCCAAATGGCAGAACATGTGTAATGTCATGTGCTAAGCCCATGAGCCCCTATAAATACCTCGACCATAATCTCATATTCACAATAAATATCATACATACAGAGCTTCTCACCTCTGTGTGTTTGCTCTAACCTCCACAAGCACCCCAAAAGTCTTAAACAATCCTTATTAGCTAGAGATTGCTATTCTTATGTATTTTTTGATAAGCACAAATATTATTAATTTTTTTTATTAATTTATAACTGTGATTCAAAAATGATTTATCATTATTATTATTATGAGTTTAATGGTAGTGTACTATCGTGAAAAAGTACTCCTATTACACATACATTCAATCAAAATATTTTAAATTATCAAATCATATAAATAATTTAAATTTTACATGCGGGCTTGATGAAATACATTATTGTCATTGATTGACAGTGTTAAAATAATTTATACTGTGAGTGCAAACACACCCCTCCATCTACCCCAAATCAAACACTTCCCCTCCCCTCCATCTACCCCGAACTAAACAAACCCTTAATAATATCTAATTCTAAAAGAAAGAGAGACTATATAAATACAAGGTATTTGTGTTCGACTTTTTGGCGTACAAAATATATTTTCTCTAATTTTTTCGCGCTTCATTTTACCAATCGTAACATAAAATCGCAGAATCTCTCGCACATTTCTCCACCAAATGCTTCATCGAGCATTCATGCTGACCTTCCGCTACTCTCGCATTTTTCACTGAGCACTTTTCAATTCGATTTCAGAATCAATTACTCAGGTATGTGATGATATCACCGATACTGTTATCTAGTAGTTTCTATGCGGTTATTTTTTGGGTTCCATTCAAGTCAACTTTGCTGGTTCTGAACGCATGTTTTCTGATTCAATTGATTTTATGTATCGTTAAGTAGATTTTAACTTAGCTCAGGGTTTTGATTCTACTGATTTTAACTTTGTTAGTTTTTCTATTTGTTGTTACTTAGGTTCTTGGTTGTTTAGTTATGTATTGTGATGCTTTTCGACTTTAATTTCATACTCATTCCATACACTTTTAGTTTTTTTTGCAATACAACAATCACCAAAGACAGTGTAATTGGATATAATTCTAAGGTTGTAGATGAATCCTATGCTGTCAATAGCATGCAATAGTGTAACAGTGTAGCGGTAGCGGTGTTAGGGTTCAATGTGACGTCATCAGCAATAGTGGGTGTAGAGGAAGCTGATTGCGCCCCAAACCGATACCGCAACAGCTATTAGGATTCCAGGGTTAAATTTCTCAAAACCTTAGTTTAAAAAAAAGTTATTTCAGGGATATATGCCGATTTTGGTCACTTTTAAGAGTAAAAATATGTTATTCGATATGTTATGTTCTTGCTCACAAACAATTGTTCTGTTTTTCCTACTTTTGGTTTAGTTATGTTATGTTTTTCTTCTGTTAGTTTTATTGCTTTTTTTACTTTAAGTTCTTTAATTATTAAGTAAATGAATGTCTCTATAATTTTATGTAGTTTTTCTATTTTTGAGTATTTATATTTACGTTGCACACGGGTTTTTAGTCTTTGCAATAGCGGCTATCCCTCCTTCCACTATACTTGTTTGTATAGCATTTTAGGGGGTTGGTGCTATCTGGCATTGACATCATATATATCGGTCCATTTTGATGTATTGGATGTTACCGGTACGTAATAAATAGTGAAGTTGTGTGTTTTAGCGGTGACCAAAATTTTCAAACTTAAAAAAAATTACATAACCTGAGGCGGTGGGCAAACTTTTAAAACATTAACAAAAATTACAAAATATGAAGTGGTTGTTCGGTTAGTGGTATGATATATAATACCTAAAGCAATAAAACCTCACTACCTTTACTTAGTTAAAGACACAACTTACCGCGTCAAGAAAGAAGAATGTAACACTTTGTACTTCACTATGTTTCTTCATCTCCTTCATGTAATGTGTGCAACTATGCATCATGCTTTATTAGTTATTTGAAATATTGAGATTTTGAGTTTTATGTTAGTTGCTTTTTAAATTTATGTTTATGCAACTCTTATTTGTGTGCTTACATGCTTTATTTTATTCATTTATTTATATTTCAACTGTGTTGTGGCTTCTCTATCTATCCGCTTTGCTGTCCTCTATTTCTCATATCAGTTTTTTGGCGATTTGCTATTTTCCGCTATTAATAACACTGGATGAATCTGCTAACAAGTAAAAAAAAAGAGATAAACAAGTTATGGTTAGTTATTTAGTCCTTGTAGTTGAACTTTTTTTTAATATGAATGTCATACTTTCCAATACCTTCCTGCCGGTTGCGTTTAAATAAATAAAAGAGCAACTCAAGTCAAAACTTAGCGGTTTAGGGAACAACGGACTAAAGTTTCCTTAGCTCTGCAAGATGTTATCTGCTATACAACCTTAAAGGTGTTTCACAAATAACCTTATCTCACTAATCAATTATCCAGTAGAAGTAAGAGTACAATGTGAGCTCTAACAATATGAAAAAGTACTATGCTAATCAGTTGCACTCCACATGTAAAAAAATTGATTGGAATAATTGATGCTTCTCATGTACTTGTATAACAATGAATAGGACAGGAATAATTGATTGGAACATAATAAACATATTCAACATTCATTCACCAAAAACTACTGAAGACTCAACATTGCAATAATCTTGCGGTAGCCTGTACTTGTATTTTCTCTCACGTACTTGTGTTCTCTTTCATTTCTAGCATGATGTGTAGGAAGAGAAAATAAAATCAGCTGTTACTTTCTACTCAGTATTGTCTCACTTGTGATTTTACCACTTAGGCATATTGGTTAAAGGGTTGAGCATAGGGGGAAAATGCAAGATATGAGTGAGTATCAAAGTTCTAATTTACCGTGAAATAAAAAAAATTCCAACAGGCTTGAACTTGAATCAGATAGGAATTGTTCATGGCTTAGATTAGTGTTGAACTTTAAATTTCTTTAGTACATCATTTAGTTGGCGTTTTCAATTGTTTGATTGTGATTTACTCCCTATTGGTGTCATGTTGTGCTTGTTCTACCTTTGTTAAGTGTTCCGTTGTGTTCCCACTTGCCATATTCTGTTTCATAATATTATCTGCAGCGGATGTGATGGTAATTGAATATTCCTTTTTCTTTTAAATTGTTTCCTTTTAGTATGCTTGATGGGCAAAGAATGTATGAAATTTCTAAGAGAAAGCCCAAAGTATAATGTATGCATGTATAAAATTAAATCAGTATATGTATGTATATTTATATGTGTGTATTACGTTTGTGTTGATTCACAGATTGGATTTTTGTCTC
>OZ012741.1:28881663-29068513 GCA_963859935.3 Lathyrus sativus
GATCATCAATTTTAGCTTCTTCCACATCGGCCGCTAGGCAATAAGCGGGTTCGTCCAAATATTCCAAACGGATGGATGGCGCCTCATTCTTCCACTTGACCTGAAACATAGATGCTAGTGTTGCTAGAGCGTCAGCCAACTGATTTTCTCCTCTGGGAATGTGATGAAAAGTGATCTCATCAAAGTACGGGATTAGCTTCAGGACATGATCTTTGTAAGGAATTAACTTGAGGTCCAGTGTTTCATACTCCCCTTTAATCTGGCATATGACAAGCGCGGAATCTCCATAGACTTCTAGAATCTTGATTCTATTATCAATGGCAGCTTCAATTCCGAAAATACAATCTTCATATTCGGCCATGTTGTTAGTACATTTGAAGCATAATATGGCGGTGAATGGCAAGTGAAAGCCAGTTGGAGAAGTGATGATTGCCCCGATTCCACAACCTTTGGCGTTTGCGGCACCATCGAACACGAGCGTCCATCGCGATCCTGGTTCGGGTCCATCATCTGGGCCTGGTATGGCATAATATCTGGCAAACATGACGTCTTCGTCGGGGAAATCGAAGCGTATGGACTGGTAGTTGTCCATAGGTTGGTGGGCAAGGTATTCAAAGAGCACACTTCCTTTGATGGCTTTCTGCGTAACATACTGGATGTCATACTCTATTAACACCATTTGCCAACGAGCTACTCGGCCAGTGAGAGCGGGCTTCTCGAATATGTATTTGACAGGATCCATCTTGGAGATCAACAAAGTCATATGGGTGAGCATATATTGCCTCAAGCGTTTTGCTGCCCAAGCCAATGTGCAATATGTCTTCTCGAGCATTGAATATCTCGTTTCACAGTCATTAAACTTCTTGCTGAGGTAATAGATTGCATGCTCTTTCCTGCCGGTTTCATCGTGTTGTCCCAGCACGCATCCCATAGATCCCTCTAGCACAGTCAGGTACATGATCAAGGGTCGTCCGGGTACTGGAGGCATCAAAATCGGCGGTTCTTGTAGGTATTCCTTTATCTTCTCAAAGGCTTTCTGACAATTATCGTTCCATACCACGACTTGATCCTTTCGAAGTAATTTGAAGATGGGCTCACAAGTGGCCGTTAGATGAGATATGAACCTGGCGATATAGTTCAACCTCCCAAGGAACCCTCAGACTTCTTTTTCAGTTTTGGGTGCCGGCATCTCTTGGATAGCTTTGACCTTATCTGGATCGACTTCAATCCCTTTCTGGCTCACAATAAAACCTAGCAATTTACCAGATCTTACACCAAAAGTGCATTTGTTGGGATTTAGTTTCAGCTGGAATTTCCTTAACCGGGCGAATAGCTTTCCCAAGTGGATGAGGTGCTCTTCCTCAGTCTGGGATTTCGCAATCATATCGTCTACATAACACTCAATCTCTTTATGTATCATGTCATGGAAAAGAGTGACCATTGCTCGCTGATATGTTGCGCCTGTGTTCTTAAGTCCAAATGGCATGACCTTGTAACAGAAAGTTCCCCATGGAGTGATGAAAGTCGTCTTTTCCATATCTTCGGGCGCCATCTTAATCTGGTTATATCCAGAAAAGCCATCCATAAATGAGAAGACAAAAAATTGGGCCGTGTTGTCTACTAGCACATCAATGTGTGGCAAAGGGAAGTCATCTTTCGGACTCGCTCTATTGAGGTCTCTATAATCTACACACATTCGCACCTTCCCATCCTTTTTAGGTACTGGGACAATATTCGCTATCCATTGTGGATAGTTGGATACTGCCAGAAAACCAGCATCTAATTGCTTTTGCACTTCCTCTTTGATCTTGAAGGACATCTCGGGCTTTGTTCTCCTCAACTTTTGCTTCATCGGCGGGCAGCCTTCCTTGAGAGGTAATTTGTGCATCACAATCTCTTCATCTAGACCGGGCATATGTTTGTAAGACCAAGCAAATACGTCAACATACTCTCGAAGCAATATTATCAGTTTTGACTTAATCTCTGACTCCAAAGCTGCGCCTATCTTGATTTCTTTGGCATCCCCTTCAGTTCCCATGTTGATGACTTCGACCTCTTCTTGGTAGGGCTGAATGACCTTTGACTCCTGCTTCAATAGTCTAGCTAGCTCTTCTGGGAGATCACAATCTTCCTCGCAGTCTTCGTCGGCTTGGTAGATCGGGTTATCAAAGTCATATTGGACCATAACGGGATCGTTATTGACAGGAGCAAGGGAAGATCTGCGTGAATGGATGACTTCATGCTTTATTATTTTTTTATTATTTTTAGAAAAAGTTGACAGAAAAAAGGAAAATAAAACAAAACATTGTCTTTCAAAGATAATTTTATGTGCAAAAAGTAAAAATGAAAGAAAGAGAGCGTAATTGGATGCGAAAGTTTATTTATTGATGATAAGTTGTGCTTTAAAAGCAAAAGGCCCTACAACGTGATCCATATGCCTTGGGCAGAGCATATGATTTTTTTTTATAGATAAAATAAAAGGGAATTACTCGTCTATTAGAGTAACTTCGGGGATTTCAACGACTCTCCAATTGTTCAAAGTCTGATTAGGCGCCCTAGGATACACCATACACAGCTCCTCGTGATCTTCGTCTTCAGTTTCCAAAAACATGACTTGACCATCGACAAGGTGGCCTCCACTAGTAAAAACCAACGGAGTTGCAAGCTCTTTGACCTTATCAGTTGCATTCTTCTGCTTGTAGCCTAGACCAGCTCCATTTTTGTTGACGGGCAATTCCAACACCCTGCCCCATCCTCGCGGATGTCCTTCCTCTATCACCGTCCTCGCGTCCTTCCAAGTCACTATTGAAGATGCTGGCTTTTCGTAAATCATTTCAACATTGATCACTTCAAAAGCTTGAAACGGTGTCTCATGCACTTCGTTTCCTACTTCTACATAGCAGAAAGAAGCAAGATGGCTCACAAGAACATCTTCCTCACCCTCAATGATGACCATCTAATTGTTAATCATAAATTTGATCTTTTGATGCAAGGTTGAAGTTACAATGCCTGCGGAATGAATCCACGGATGACCAAGAAGGCAACTGTAAGCAGGGTATATATCCATTACGTAAAACGTAATGATGAAAGTATGAGGTCCAATCTTGATCGGGAGATCAACCTCGCCTACCACAGTTCTCTTAGCTCCATCAAAAGCTTTTACAATAGTTTGGCTTGGTTTCATCACAAGCCCTTCAATTGACAGCTTACACAACGAGCTTTTTGGTAACACATTCAACGATGATCCAGTGTCAACGAGCACCCTAGAGAATACAACATCCACACATTCGATAGTAATGTGCAAGGCCTTGTTATGATTTTTACCTTCGGGAGGTAATTCACTATCATTAAAGCTCAAAATATGACCTGATGCAATATTTCCCACCACTTCTTCAAACTGTACTACTGATATCTCCTCTGGCACATGAGCTGCCTTCAAGAATTTTAGCAGTGCTTCTTGATGGGCCTTTGAACACATTAACAATGACAGCATGGATATCTTCGAGGGCGTCTGATTGAGCTGATCAATCACTTTGTAATCGCTTTTCTGAATGATTCTTAGAAACTCCTCCGCTTCATCATTTGGGATGCCTTTCTGTTTAGATGACTGCCCCTGTTCATTGGTGCTCGGTACGGCAGTACCTTTCCTTGTATTGTCACTGCTGTTGACAGGAGGTGCAGTCGGAGCGAAGATTCGACCACTTCTAGTGACGCCTCCGGTTCCCACGATGTTCTCTACAGTCTTCTTTTCTTCCAACACATCTTCTTCTGCCACCTTCTGTCCGTTGAGAAAAACAGTTTCATCGTATAACCAAGGTACAACTTTGGTGCTCTTGTGCGGAAACGGAGATGGGGTCGAAATGACAAGCTGGTTCATTGATGGTGGAGACATAGGTATCTTAACTGGATCATACGGGATCTGCAGTGGGATAGAAGTATGTCCATACATGTTGTCCCATTCTTCCTCATCGCACGGTATGGTCAATGGTGTGTGGTTCGAATTGTCAAATGGGATCCAAAGCTCATATCCATCATCATATGGTATCTCCAATGTTTCGAACGGAATTTCAAGAGTAGCAACTTCCTCAATCTTTGATAGTTGTTCTGCTACTAATACACCCTGCTCAATCAGGCTTTGTATGCCTTTCTTCAACTCAGTGCATCCTTGAGATCCGTCCATGCAAACATGGCAATTAGTTGAACATCCTGGGTAAATGTTTTTCAACAAGAGTTGCTCCTTAATAGTGGAAAGTGGGGTCCTCAACTTCTCAATATCTGAAATTAATCGGATCCCCTTAGAGCCTTCAATCATGTTTGTTGAGTGGTGAGGTGGCATTGGATTAGATTTGATGTTCGGAGTATTTCGGGTAAAGTTTATCGCTTTTGAATCGATAAGATTTTGCACAATGTATTTTAAAGCCTTACAATTCTCAATGCTATGGCCTGGGGCGCCAGAGTGGAATTCACATCTCGCATTTACATCGTAACCGTAGGGGAGAACAGCCGGAGGATCTTTCATTTCCCTAAGTTGAACGAGACCTCCTTTCAACAAGAACGGAAGCAATTTGGCGTAAGTGGACGAAATTGGATCAAGCCTCTTTTCTGGTTTTCTCTGCCCTTGATACTGATTTTGTCTCGGTTGATAGGGTTGTTGTTGTCGATTTTACTGAGTCGCGGGCTGATTTGCCGGAATGGAAAGTGGTTGCTGTGGAGCAATGGCAGCAATGTGGTGATAACCTTGGTGAGTTCTCCCTCTATTGGTGAACACAGCACTAGCTTCGCCTTCCCTTTTCTTAACGAAACCCTGATAAGGCTTCTTGACCCCGCTTGCAGATCCGCCTGCATTCTGAATTTTTCCCGCCTTCATGAAACTCTCTAATCTCTCTCCAGCCATGACAAGTTCAGAGAACACCGTGGAGGTTGTGGATGCTAACCGCTCAAAGATCAGTCCTTGTAGCGTGCCCATGAATAGGTCTGTCAGTTCTTTCTCCATTAACGGAGGTTGTACCCTTGCAGCTACTCCCCTCCATCTCTGTGCGAAGTCTTTAAAACACTCATTCGGCTTCTGGGTCAAATTCTGAAGCTGCATACGATTCGGAGCCATGTCAGTATTATACTGATAATGCTTCACGAAAGCATCTGCTAACTCTTTCCAGCTTCTCACGTTGGATCGTTCAAGGTGCATATACCATTCTAGGGACGCCTCTGTTAAGCTATCTTGAAAGAAATGGATTAATAGCTTCTCGTCATCAGAATAGGCGGCCATCTTCCTACAGTAAGACCTTATGTGGGTCTTAGGACAACTGTTACCCTTGTATTTCTCGAAGGTTGGAATTACAAACTTCGGAGGTATCTTAACTCCGGGTACAAGACATATTTCAGCAGCATCCAGTCCCAAAACATCGGGACCTTGCAATGCCCTTACCACCTCTTGTAAGGCCTTGAACTTTTTCTCCAACTCAGCGGTTTGGGGTGCACATGCTTCAGCTGAATTCTCATATAAGCCTTCATGTTCATCATACTGGACTGGTATTGGGATCACAGTGCCATGAGGTTGAGTAGTACCGACTGGCGGGGGGACGGTGTTGATAGGTACGGCACCGGCAAAAGTAGGAATTGCCCCAACAGGGGTTGGGGTAGCCTCAACAGGAATTGGAATTGCACCGCTTGCATTGGGAATTGCACCAGCCAAAGTCTGATTAGCGGTTCTCTCTGCTGCTTGCCTCATCTCCTCTTGGCTTTTGGCCATGTTCTGAATCACCTCCATGAGTTGATTCATCTGCGTTTTCATGCCTAACATCTCGCTCCTCATAGTAGCCTGGTCTTGCTCTATCTGATCCATGACTCTCTTCTGGCTATTCCTTGTGTTATACCGATGTCGTGAAGTCAGCTTGCTTTACTCTTTCTGAAAGGGGTAAGCGGCGTGTAAGGTCGGGTTGTAGGAAATGCAAAAAGAAAAAAGCGCAAACGTATGCAAAATGCTCGAGAGACTTTCGAGGCTTGTGATTATCATTGGTATCATAGAATCATGACTGAATAATAAAGAAGTGCACAATTTAGACCAAAAAGCAATCTTTCATTAATTTTTTAGAAAAAATTCATACAGACAATTGCTGAATAAGCCGAAACTACAAGTCGTGCTACAAGAAAATAACTGAATAACTAAAATTCTCTCTTTTGGAGACGTTCTTCAAGCTTCTTCGTTTCGAACATGAATCTTCTAACCATTTGGTCGCAGAGCTGGAGAAAGTGGTGAATAGCAGGAGGGATATCATTTCCTTCCAAGTCTTGAATTGCGCTTTCCAACCTCCATGGAATGTCACGGATCATGAGGTTGCAATGCTCCACCAAATTGTTGTACCTAGCACGACACATATCTAGAGTCGACTGGTAATAACAAATAGAATCCACATGGGTGTCCAACAACTCATTGAGCTGAGCCTCCTTCTCGAGCCACTGCGCACTATCTCTTTGCAAAGCCTCGAAATGATTCCTCCACAGAAGGGCTGTTTCTTGGGCAGTTTCCAATTCTTGACATTTGTTATTCCACATGTCAGGTGTGACATATGAATCTTTCAATGCCTCCTCTTTGAGTCTTCGTTCATTTTCCACTAGGGTCAAGGCATTTCTCAGTCGTTTTTCAAGATCCCCAATATCAGCCTCAAGATTCTCTCGTATTTCCTTCTTTTCGGCAGAGGCTATCTCAAAGAAGTGCCATGCCCTATCACAAGAAGCTTTGGTGTCCTTTAAGCGTTGTCGGAGAGTTGTTAATGATGCATCATCCCCTTCGTAACCCTGCTGGTACCTGACTCTCAGATTCGTTTCTAATTTTAGCTTCTTGCTACTCTCAGCTGCTTGATCCTGTTCAAACTCCACCTTTCTTTTGTACTGACCGCTCTCCACATTTGCTTGGTGGAATTCATTGTGAAGGTCCTGGTTCTCCTTAGTCAATCTCTCCACTATTAGCTTCAGTTTTTCATATTCTTCTATGGATACATGAGTGGGAGCAGGAGGTGCTTCTCGCATAGAGGGCTCTAAGGGAAATGGTAACGACCTTTCAGCTACTCTAGCTAGTAACCACCGGTTGTATGGCTCCTTTGCCACACAATTCTTCGCTTTTAACTCATTCCTCCCCTTTGTATGAATCTTGCCCTAAGCCTTAGCAATCTTCCTGACAAACGCAGGGTCCTCTGATGTGGCTAGCAAAAAGAAACTCTGAACCTTCTCTGCTTCGGGCTCGCCCTCCATAGCATAGCCCAACTGACGTAATGCCATGACTGGGTTATAGTTAATACAACCGGCCCTACCGATCAAGGGTACATTACTGAATTCTCCACAACTAAAAATGATTTCCACATCATAGTACTCAGGAGAGTACCAAGCAATATCACTAGCTTCCAGAGACATGATGCGTTGAGACCATTTTAATTCCTTCTTGTTTTCCATGAACGACCCTTTCTTGGGCAAATGAGAAGCATACCACTTGTATAGTAGGTGAGAGCAGCATTGGATCATTCCCGCCTTCTTTTCACTCCTCCAATGAATAGAGTGATAAACATCGGCAAGGAGTGTAGGGATGGGATTCTTCTGCATGAAGAGAACGATGGCAGTGATGTCTATGAAATTGTCCACATTTGGAAAGAGGACAATCCCATAAATCATTAGAGCAACGCTGTTGCACCCTAAAATTTGACCAACCGATTCTCCTATCTGACTCATGGTTTAAATTCATATTCGTAGCTCAGACATGTGATATTTGTGCACAAGCAGGGGATATCAGAGTTTACAGCTTGATTTTTGTCTATCAAATATGGCAGACCCAGTCCAGATCACCAGGGTTTTATTTTCGGGAAATTGTGCGCTCCTCGGTGATTTTTAGCTTGCACAGTGATTTTGAGGATATTCTGATGCCCGGGGATCTCTGTTCGATTCAATCTGGTCTCGTGCGCTCTCTTATGGGGGTCATGTGCATTCATCTGCATTTTTAGGGTTTAATAGGCTTTTGTGAATTTTTAACAGGCTTTATAGATTTCTCTGGAATTTAAATAGGGTTTTTGGATATTTTAATAGCTTAATTCTCTTTGTAGGATTTTATAGGATTTTTAAATAGATTTTAAATAAATAAGATTTTAAATAATCTTTTAGATAATATAGAAAATAATATAGTTTTTCTTTTATTACTAATAGATAATGATAGTTTAGAAGTTTTCTATAGATTTTAAATAGGTTTAAGTGTTTTTAGATAATATAGAAAAATAATATAGTTTCTTTTATTAATAATAGATACTAGTATTAAATAATATTAGAAGTTTAATAGAAAATTAGATTGATTTAGAGTTAATTAGACTTTTAATCACTTTTTAGAGTTTGATTAGGTTAATTCACTTTTTAGAGTTTAATTAGGTTAATTGATTCTTTTTAGAGTTAATTAGATCTTAATTGATTTTTAGATTTTATTAGGATTAATCATTAGTTAATTAGGTGTTAATTGTTTTGATTAGGTAATTAGGATTAATTGTTTCTTATTAAAACTCAGTTTTTTTTACAGTTTTTTGGTGATTCGTATGGGCCCAGGGGTGCTCTTTTGAGGCCCAATTCTCAATTCAGCAAGTCCAGCAAAATGATCCAGTCAGTCAAAATGCTTCCAACGCACACCAGAAACTTCTGGAAGCTGCCAGCAAATTTCAGTGATATAAATATAGTGCGCCACGTGTTGCAGAAAGAAGGGTCCCACGAGTTTCACGCACAGCACGCCACGCCACACTCAGAACGGCCCCACCTGTCCCCCACTCTCTCTCTCTCTCTGCGCATGCGCGCCACCTGTCCTCCCCTCACCTCCTCACCGGAACTCCCCTGACCGGCATGCAAGTCCGGTGAGCCCCCACCGCCGGCCACCGCCAACAGACTCCGGCCACCGTCTCACTCACCGGAATCTGCAAACAACCGTTTTTTCCCAGAAATTCATCTCCTTCCTCCGATCTCCTCCCTTCCACCTTCATCAACTTCATCCTCCATCAAATTTCCCAGAACAACTTCAATCTCCATCAATTTTCCAGAACAACTTCAATCTCCATCAATCCATCCAAACCTTCAACAAGCTTCATCAAATTCTCCAGAAACGCTCATACATTCATCGTTCGAAACTTTCCAGAAATCATTCAAAGATCTTCGTCGTTATTCAGGTTCTCCAGATCGTGAACGTCTCCAAAGCGCCTCAAGAATACTCATCCACTCAAGATTCTTAGAATCTCGTCAAGCTCTTCAGCAAGCGACGGAGCCACCATCAGAAATCGTCTCCGCTCGAAGATCTTCAGCGAACGATCCACCTCTTCAAAGAACATCAACTAACATTCGTCGTTCCAGGTTTCTACAGCCTTCTTCCTTAAACTCCTCTATTTGCATGCGCGTGTTAGATTCTGTAGACTTAGAATCTTGAGGGCATTTAGCGCAAGAACTTCAATCTGACCATACTTGTGAAGCTAGGCATTGTTTAGTTGAGAGATTGAGGTGTTTGGGGTTTGTATGGAGTTGTTTCGTTTAGGGTTTGTTGGATTGTTTGAGGATTCTGAGATGAGTTGCAGAGAGGAGATAGGATGAGGGAGAGACGAGGGAGCGGCGTTAGGAGAGGAGAATGAACAGTAGTTAGGGTTTGGTGAAGGGTTAGGTTTTTGTTTCCTGAGTTTTGGATTAGGGTTTGGACGTTGGGCTTAGGCCCAAGCGTGTTCTGCTAACACTACGTCCCAATTTGCTTCCCCACCCCCCTGGCGTGTGAGATCAGAAGGAGTTGAGTTGGGCCTTAGGCCCTATTTACTAATGACACCCCCTCGTTTTAAGCCCATTGAGATAATAACTAGGAGCTTGCTAATGCAACACCCCCCCCTGCGTTTCAGTTCAGTTTTTTATTGTTTTTTGGTTAGTAAGCCTGGGCCCTGCGCCCAACTGCTAGTTGCACCCCCAATCAGGGCCCAATGTAGAATGAATTAGATATCCTTGCTGTTTGAACCCCCATTCCATTGTGTTTCTTTTATTTTTCTTTTTATATTTTCATGTACATAATTCATAAAATAAATGTAAATAATTGTTTTTTCTAATAATTCTTTTTCTACCATTTCATGAAAATGTTAAGAAAATTAAATAAAAATAAAAATGACATTTTATTGTTGTTCGTTATTTTTTTTGCATATTTTCCAATTAATTGATTTGTTTTTAATATTTTCAATGCATGCATATCATTAGAAAATTCATAAAAAATGGTAGATTTAGTCAAATAATTCCGTTCTTTTTTCTGTAGACTCGTGATTCAGTGTAGAATTTTATAATACAGAAATATTAGCTTAATCATGCATTTTCATTTTAATTGCATTTCTCCACTGTTATTGATGCTGAATAATTGGTCTGTGGATATGTCTGTGTTGCTGATTTTAGTTCTTTCATCTGGTATTGATTTTTGTTCTGGTTTTTCAGTATGTTATCCTAGAGCCATGTAGGTCTCCCCATAGATTTTTGATAGATTTTCATAGGATGTTCTGATAGGATTTGTCTGAGCCTGAAGATAGGAGAAGTCTTGATGACTTCTGACTTTGAAGTTCAACTGTGGTTGAACTTCAGAGATAGTCTCTTGTGGTTTCTTGGCCTGTAGGTTCTTCTTGAAGGTGGGAGCTGATGGAGGTCCTGCTGGAGCTTGCAAAGAGGCAGTGGATTGAGGCTTAGTCTAGGAGCTTGTTGTCTGTTTGTGAGGTTCGAGATCCTGAAGTTTGAAGGGAGTTTATGGTACTTTCCTGAGGAAGGCACTATGAATGACTTTCATTCTTTCTTCTCACCTCTTTCGTAAGTATCCAATGATGTCGGAGCCGACTTGTGAGTTTAATTTCTCCTGAGGAGGAATATAAACTGATCACATGTTGTTGAGCCACATGGGATACGATTCCTAAGTGGAAGCCTCCTAGTACTTTCCTGAGGAAGGTCCTATGGGTCTATTCACTTAGTTCCATTAGTTTGTCTAGGATTTCGTAAGTATCCAGTGATGTTGGAGCCAACTTGTGAGTTTAATTTCTCCTGAGGAGAAATGTAAACTGATCACAGTTGTTGAGCCACGTAGGATACGATTCCTAAGTGTCAGTCTCCTAGTACTTTCCTGAGGAAGGTCCTATGAGCCTGCTCACTTAGTTCCCTTAGTGCATATAGGTATTTCTCAAGTATCCCGTGATGCCGGAGCCTTCATGTGAGTTTAATTTCTCCTGAGGAGGAATGTAAACTGATCACAGTTGTCGAGCCGCATAGGATATGACTCCTGAGTAGTAACCTCCTGGTACTTTCCTGGGGAAGGCACTATGAGCTTGTCTGCTTAGCTCCCTTTTCTCTGGTAAGCTTGTTCTGAAGCTTGGAGACTGGGATTGATTCCTCTTGCTTAAGGTTTGGATTAGAGTTGTTGCTTAGATCTTTGCTTAGGGTGTTGTATAGAGTTTTGTCTAGGAGATAGATTAGGAGCTTGTTTCAGGTTTGTTAGGGGCCTTGCCCAGGAGTAGCTTCTTGTTTTGTAGATAGAGGCCCTGCTCAGGGTTAGTCTCTTTGTATTGTTTGACTTGGGTGATGTTATGTTGCATTAGACTTAGGTGTTCATCTAGATAGTTCTGAATAGGTGCATCTTAGAGGTAGACTTTGTGTGCATGAGAAGTTGAGGTGGTCCTCCTTCTGCTTGTTTGTTATTGAGTGGCTTTGCTTGTTGGTATTTGGTAGAGCTGAGCTCCCTTGCCTTTGTGGTTTGTGGCCTCTGTGCCTTGTTTGTCTAGTTGTTGCATTCATGCATATTTTCAGTATTCCTTTACTTTGCAGTTTCTTGTTTGTGGTTTAGTCCTGTTGCCATGATCCCTTAGGAGCTCTGACTTCTCCGCTGCGGAGTTGTTATGATAGACATTAGGATGGTCAGCCAGGTGTGATAGCAATAGGTAGATTCCCCTGTTTCTCAGCTATAGTTTTAGGGTTTCCCCTTTCCTTTCTGTAGGAGCTTTTGAGTAGCTTGACCCGTAGTTAGCTGAACTACAGCTGCTCTGATTCTTCGTTCCAGACGAAGATATGTAGGCATAGGATGCGATATCCTAGCGAGCACACTAACGACTAACCTTTGTTCTCTCGCGGCTGTGCGATTGAGACTTTCCCGCTAACGACTAATTGTTATCCCTTTCTCTTGCCCAAGTGCACTTGAGACCAGATAGTATTTGTAGGTCCCCGAGCCTTTAGGACCAGTTTGTTTTCTCACTGCTGTGTGAGAGCCCCTGTTTACCCGTAGTTAGCCGAACTACGTTTGCTCTGATCTTTCATATCAGATGAAAGTACGTAGGCACAGGACGCGATGTCCTGGCGAGCAACCTTTCCCCCGTTTAGACGTAGGCAGTCGAACTACGTTGACTCTGACTTTCCCATTGCACGAGGGAATACGTAGGCCCAGAACACCGTATGTTCTGTCGAGTCCTGTCCTTTTATTTTCTTTTCAGACCAGCCAGTAGCATAGATAGATAATACACCCTTTTACCTATAAACACCAAGCGTGGATCCCATCGAGTACGATGGACGTGAGGGGTGCTAATACCTTCCCCTTGCGTAACCGACTCCCGAATCCAGGTTTTGGTTGCGATGACCATACCTTTTTCCCGTCTTTGCGAGGTTTACTTCGAGCGTTTCCTTTCCCGCTTTGAGGGATAAATAACGCACGGTGGCGACTCTCCTGTCAAGCCGGCGCCGATTTTCGCAGTAGCGACAGCTGGCGACTCTGCTGGGGACTTATAGCATCTAGGGACTTTTCCCATCCCTTATGCTGGGACCGTTTCCCATCCCCTACGCGAGTCAATCCTAGCGCTTGGATGTTTATTTGTTGGGTGTTGTGCATATTGTGTTTTACTTTTCCGCACTTTACTTTTCTGTACCTTTACCTTTCCGCATTTATTTTCCAGCATTATATTATCATGATTATTGCTGTGGGCAAAGGGAGGTTACTGTGAGTGAAAAGCCGGACCTGGGCTTGAGTACACACCTAGATATAGTTGTGGAGAAGTAGTAGACGAACCTGTCTGCTGAGCAGGCACAGTTCCCTACGAAAATCTGCGCTCAGACGAGATTCTTGCAGAGGCGCTCCTTTCCGGTCCTGAGGATCTGAGGGGAGTCCAGACGTGAGGATTGTCGACTCTGGGGACCGATCATTTGGAAGTCAGCTGAGTGAGGCCTCTTCATGACTTGATGATGCCACTCCTTCTGGGAATCGTATTATCACTCATGAAAGTCTGTGACGCTGATGACCGCATAGGATGCCGTACCTTTGTCCGTGGATTAGGCCTATCCTACCTGTGAGAGGGACTGGGTTATTGCAGGAAAACTGGCCGTCAGAAACCATGATTCAGTACTTTTATCAGATGGTGTTCTTGATTCATCTCCAGGTGTTGTCTGGGTCAGATGGGTTCTTATCTGAGGTTGAGGCTATTATCAGATGGTATTCTCGTCAGATACAGAGGTTCAGATGGTTTTCTTACCAGGGGATTGATATTTTGAGTATCAGATGATAGTTAGTGGCATGAGATTCTGGTGACCGTGTTGGTTTTCTGTTCTCGATCACAGAGATATTCCTCTTCAGGCTACAGCATAGCCCCTGTGTTCGCAGATTGCATTATTTATCATATTGCATCATTGCATTACCATCTGCATTCAACTAACGTGTGTGTATTGCAGGTACATATTTTCCCTTCCAGTTCTGGTGTTTGTTCCTAGCAAGACATGGAAAACCTGAAGAGAGTATTGCCCTATAAGTTTCCGTCGCCGAATATCAGTCTATTGTTAGAGTTGGTTGCTATTGCTAAGAAGAGAGGAATGGGTGACTTCAGAAAGAGATATGGGAGGATTCTGACCTACGTTTATCAGCCATTTGCCTACGAGACCAGCGGCATCTATACTCTGTTACAGTTTTACGACGCAGAGCTCAGGTGTTTTGTATTTCCCGACTTCGTTTTGGCTCCTACCCTGGAGGAGTATTCGGCACTTCTGGATATACCGATCCGTGAGCAGATGCCTTTTTATCGTACGGACGCTGAGCCTAAGCTGGCTGAGCTTTCTGCCATCCTGTGCTTGAAAGAGTCTGAGCTGTCTGGGAAAATGATCAGAAGAGGAGACGTATGGGGATTTCCGTTGGATGTCTTAGTGGAGAAAGCTCGAGAATATGCCCAGAAGGGTAACTGGGGTGTTTTTGACGTCATCCTTGCTGTATGTGTGTATGGCATCGTGTTATTCCCGAACATTCCTGATTTTGTTGATTCTGATGCCTTCTATATTTTGGCTGCGGGAAACCCAGTTCCTACTTTGTTGGGGGATATCCACCATTCAACCCACTATCAGAATGAAAAGCGACGAGGAAGGAATGTATCTTGCTGTGTACCTCTCCTATGCAGGTGGTTCACCAGTCATATGCCTAAGTCAGGCCCGTTTGTCACCTCTATCAATTCTCTAGGATGGCCCGAGCGCTTAATGGGATTGACTGCTGAAAACGTGGTATGGACCAATAAAGAGGTATTTGGAGCTGAAGTCATACTCAAAGGCGAAGGATTTCCGAATGTTCCATTAATAGGAAGGAAAGGTTGTGTCAACTATAACCCTTCCTTATTGATTAAGCAATTTGGGTACATACCTCAGGGAGCGCCAAAGCCCGAGGAGATACAGGAATCTCTGTATCTCACCGGGGCAATAGGGAAAGAGATGCTGACCAAACTTGAGAAAGCCTGGAAGAACTTGCACAAGAGAGGGAAGCTTTCAGGTAGCAGAGGGGATACTCGAGTTCCTAGCCCATATGTAGAATGGATTCATGAGCGAGCTGTGAAGTTCCTTATGTCGTATCCAGCGGTTCAGCCATTGCATCCTTCTCCGGTAGAGGAGCCTACTACTGTGGACATTCAGGTTTACAAGCAGCTGATGGCGGAGAAAGAAGAGCTAGCAAGGGCTAAAGAGGCTTTAGAGCAGGAGAATGCCCAGCTTCGGCATGAAAAGATTGAAACAGGATATATTTCCAAGCAACAGGCTGAAACTCTGAAACATCTGAAGACTACGCTATTGGAATTGACTGAAACCAAGAAGCGTCTAGAGTTGGATGTAGACTCCGTTAGTAGTGTGTTGGCCACCAAGAAGCAAGAGCTGGAAAGGGCTTACACAAAGCTAGCCAAGTTCAGAGAACACGGGGATCTCACTATGACCAAGCGCAAGGAGCGAGAAGAAGAGCTGAAAACACAGATTGCTCAGTTAGAAGAACAGGTCAAAGTGAAGAATGAAGAGCTTGAAGAAGAAGCCTGTCGCCGATACGAGGCCGAGCGCAAGTTGACAGATGCCATGAAGAATTTGGAAGATTTCCAGCATAGAGCAGATGCCAAGAGACCCAAGCCTAGGGATGGTGCCAATGATAAAGCTTGGGAAGACTTTGTCAGAGACATCCAGGGGACGGTCAGGAAGAGGGATCGACTGATAGAAGGTTTGATTTATTAACCAGATCATGCAGAGACAAAGAAGATGGTCGAAGACTTCCGCAACCGTACCCGTATTTGATTTTTCTCTGGTATTTTGTATGTTGAGATCACCACCAGGCATGTTGGCTGGGATCCTCTTTGTCATATCAGCTGTATGGAGCATAGTTATGTAACCCCTTGACAAGACTATTATTCTAATCAATATATGAGGGTTTTTCCAAATATTGTCTTCATGGTTTATCTCGTCTTGCTACCACTGACACTGGAATTGGAGGGAAAATATCTCCAATGCACACATGCACGTTAGCATTTTTGTATTTCTGTTTGCATAAATCATACTGCATAGCATTTCTCTAGCAGGTCAGAGCACTTATCCAGCCTTTGTTTTCACCAGAAAGTGATTCTCGGGGAATTGTTTGAGGCAAGAGTAGAGTGTTGAAGACGACCAAGGGGCTGAAGTAGATTTGAGCAAAATCAAGCAGCGTAGTCGGTTACAGGTAATTGGTGGCTATGTCTGAAGGCAATTTCCAGTCGCCTAACACCCAGGCAAGGTTTATTGTGGCGTCCAACCATCAGTATGATTCTATGGAAGGCTTCCCGCAAGCAAACAATCTTACTGCAGCCCAAGTTGTGCAGCCAACTGTTGAGAACCGAGATCGGCATGAGCAGTTTCTCGCCCGAAATGAACGTTATCCTCCTGTTAATAATCAATGTGTTGCTTTCCCTGTGATGAATTACCGGAGAGATATTCCAGTGACCGGGTTAGTAGATCCAAGAGCTCTTGACGATCGTAGAAGAGTCCGAGTGTTGGAAGAGCAAATGAAAGCCTTGGAAGCGAAAGATGCCGTTAACCTGGATGCTGTAGCCATGTGCTTGGTCCCTGACCTCGTGTTGCCGTACAAGTTCAAAGTGCCGGAATTTGAAAAATACACAGGAGATAGCTGTCCGAAGTTGCATTTGATGATGTTCTGTCGAAGGATGACTTCGTTTGTGCGAAATGACAAATTGATGATCCATTGCTTCCAGTATAGCCTGACTGGGGCATCCCTGAGATGGTATGTGCAATTAGAGAGTAATCAGATTCGATCATGGGTGGATTTAGCCAGAGCTTTCATGAAGCAGTACGATTACAACTTGGATTTGACTCCTAGTCTCGTAGATCTGCAAGAATTGTCTCAGGCGGAGAATGAATCATTCAGAGCGTATTTGCGAAGATGGAAGGAATTGGCTGCTAGTGTTCGACCACCGCTTCCGGAAAGAGAGCTGGTTGACATCTTCTTGGGTACTCTGAAAGGCCATTATTTTGACAAATTGTTCAGTTGCACAAGCTTTGTGGGCCTGATGAGGCTGGGAGAGATTGTTGAGAGAGGACTCAGGAGTGGAAAGTTTCGAGGTGTTCCTTACATCCCAGTTACTAAGGTTGAGTCAGTTGTCAGTTCTCAAGAGGAGTGGGAAGGAGATGACGCCACCTCAGAATCTCTAGCATCTCAGGATCAGTTTTCAGACACTTCGAGTCAACGGTCATCCTATCGCCGATCGCGTCAGCATGCTCCACGAAGACCAAGGAAGCCTGAAAGGCAGTCTACTCAGCTACCGGTGTCGTACAGTCAATTGTTGCCAGATCTGGTCAGAAGCGGATTGATAGTGCCGAAAGAGACTAAGCCGGTGATTCCACCGTATCCTCCAGGTTTTGATGCTAGCGCCCGCTGTGAGTACCATGTTGGGGCACAGGGGCATTCCACCAATGATTGTAAGGTGCTTAGAAGTCAGATTCAGGATCTGTTAGACTCTAGCCGTATTTGCATCACTCCTCAGGGTTGTGTTCAGATTAATGATTTTCCATCTTCCAGTTGTGGGGGTTCGTCAGTTAATGTCATGGAAGACTCCACAGGAAGTGTGTGCTCCGAAGGTTGTCCATCAGAGAGTTCAGTTGAATATGGGGGAAGTTTCTAGAGGTTTCTATGCCGGGTGTCGCATCTGTTTCTCTGCCTAACCCGTTTAGCTTTTGTGCATCAGTATTTGTCGACCACCACCAGGATTGTTGGCTGGGGTCGTTATATTCATACTCATTTGTGCTTACCTACTGATTTTGTTGGTTGTACATGTGTGGGAGATGTTTGTCTGTGTGCTTATAGCTTGAGTTTCTCTTTGTCTCGTTATGAATATGTGTTTGTTTGCTGCGCTGCATTATCATTTAGCAGGTATATCAGAACCGTGGGCCTTATTTCCTCATCGTCTCAGTTTATTGCAGGAATTCCTTCAGAGATATGGAACAGAATCAGTTTGAATTGATCGAAGTCCAAAGCCAGCTGGGGCAGATGATGAGAGACATGCAAGAGATGCGTCTAGAGCAGAAGATTCTCAAAGAGGAGAACGGTCAGCTGAAGACCCAAATGAGTTTGATCATGGAGATAGTCAAGAATGTGCTTAGGAAAGAAGACGATCAGCTATTTGAAGCCACAATGAAGAAGCTCGCGCCACCTGTGCATGTGGAACTTGAGCAGCAGCAACAGAAGATACATCCGGTTCAGCGGAAGATCCAGGAAGGGAAGCCAAGGAGAATATTTGAGGCACCACCTATGACCTATGCTGAGCTCTTGCCGATCTTATTGAGGTTTAACTTGGTTGAGAAAAGAACGTTGACACCACCAACGAGAGTGTTCCCTCAAGGGTACGATGCCAGTAAGCAATGTGAATTTCATTCCGGGGCATTCGGACATGACATCGAGGGTTGTCATGCCTTTAAGCACAATGTTCAAGACCTGATTGACTCGCACGATATTGAATTCACGCCGAGCGGCGTAGCTGTGCATATTGCTCCTGTCTCGATCGATGCCAAGATGACAGATGTTTCTAAAGCTGCAGTGAGTCAGAAGCGTATCCTGGACTCCATGGTGTCAGAATCTCCAGGCCCACAATTGTTGCCTATTCCTGGGGCAGATCTGAGAAAGAAAATGGTTAAGCATAAGGAGAGCGTTAATCAGTACATTGAAGATCAAGAAACCAATGTTGCATTTGATACGAAGGGTGTTCAAGGGTCAACCCGATACCCGCAGCAGCAGCCACAGCAGGGGGCACAGCAAGCTCAACGAAGATTCCAGGGTGGTAAACCAAGAAGAGCGTTTGAGAAACCTCCCTCAACATATGCCGAGTTGTTGCAGACATTGTTGGGATTGAATCTGGTAGAGACAAGAACTCTGGCACCAATAACGGGAACTCCCCCGTTTGGTTATGATGCAGGCAAGCACTGTGAGTTTCATTCTGGAGCCCCGGGTCACGATATAGAAGGTTGCCATGCTTTTAAGCACAAAGTGCAGGATCTGCTTGATAGTGCAGCAATCAGCTTCGGGCCAAGAGGTCCCCACATCATCTGAATGAAGGAGGAAGGGCTCTATAATTTGGTTAAGTCGTTGAAAGCAGATCAGGACAGTATCGAATTGCCTCTAATAAAGATAGCCGGTTCAGCAGCAGGGCAGATATGAAAGCCCGGTTCTCAGAAGCTAGCATATTTTCTTTGTTTTAGCTTGTCATTTCTTTACATTTGTAGTTGCTTTCCTGTTTGAATTCGTAAGCTTGTTTGTAAAACTTGTTGTCTTCATTTCAACTGATGATAATGAAATAAATATGCATGTTTTGATTAAGTCCATTCATGTTCACTAAATTGTTTTTACAAAGGTCCACCGCTTGGTTAAGAAGAATTTGGGGAGGATGACGAAAATGACTGACATGCAATTACCGATATTGTATGCTTTTGAAATAAACCTGCTGATGATGTACAGGCATTGTTTCAAATCCCTAAACACCGGAGATATAAGGAAGATAATCCCTTGTCAACCCCTTTGAGCCTCGTAGTAGGAGTTTCTTTCTGTGAACGAAAAACCCTCAATCTTAACCCGGGGCAGGGTAGGTGTTAGCTAATTTGACCGAGCATCCAAATTGCAAAAGGAGTGTCCGTTCGAGGGTCAATCACGCCCCTAGAGGTCGTGCCTAAAAGACCACAATGGTTCAATCAAGAGTGGGACAGCCACATCATTCCCAAAGAGCCAGGCAACCAGTGTCACACGACTTGTTCGAAAGAAAAACGAAAAAGAATCAAAAGCCCGCTGAGTCAAGAAAACTTCAAAACAAATGACTTAGGCAAAAATAAGGGCATCCCGCTGGACTTAAAAGAATCAAAAGAAACTCAAAAGGAGTCAGTCCAGGCAAAAGTTAGGGATATGGAAAGAAAAAGATGAAAAGGATCAAAAGAAAAATCCTCGATGGAAATACGAGTCGTGTGACCACAAATGTCAAAGACGAAAGAGTGAGTGGCTGTCACTCCAAAATCCAAAAGTTTCTCGAACTATCACTCCTATCTTTCAACCTCCGAGAGGTGAGCGCTAAGGTCAAATTAGCTGAACGTAGGATGGGAGAACATCAAGGAGAATGGGTGGGTTAAAGCAAACTTTGAGCCTTTATCCTTCCTTTCAAAACCATGAACCTGACCACATTACAACCTCCAAAAGTCCTAATTGAAGCAGGTTGTTTCAAAAGCATACTCCGGTAAAGGTCGCGTCGATTCTGACTCCTAAAAAGGTTCCTCTTACCATGTTGGCACTGATGTTGATAAATGTTTTGTGCATTATACGCTATAGACTGTTTTCCTTTTCCCAGTGAACAGATTGGATGTCAAAGCAGTCATATGTGTTGCATTAATACATCTGTTATGCAGAACAACTTGTTTTACTTGCGAGTAAGCGCTGGACAGCAGAAAAATTTCCTACAATGGAAAGTATGGTCAAGATAGAATGCAGAACGCCCGAATGTTCCGAGAGCAGGGGCAAGCTTTTATTGTAATCCCCAGTCAGGTCAGCTTTTCAAAGTCAGTAGTTCTGGGGCAATCAGGTTGAGGTTCGGTGAATACGTCGTAGTCAAGGGGCACTACTCTGAATCAGATAATCGGGGCAAGGTCATTGCAGTCAGGGGCAGACCATCTTAAGCACGCAGAAGCTACTCGAGAAGCAGATGAGGTGAAGTATCTCGCAGGAGTTCAGAACGCTTAGGCATGTTATATCAGACCATCAGGGCTCAGATTTGCAAAGTTCCTTTCAAGGACTATCCCCACAGATGTCCTATAAGCTGGGGCATATCAGAAGCAAAAGGATTGTTGTTTTCCGTACCTACAGAGCCATACAGAGTTATTCGAGCAGATGCAGTCGATTTTCGAGAGCGAGATGATTGCGGGAAGTTGTGTCACTATCCCTCGACTATTCACTGAAAGGTTGTGTATTCAGGTAGAATGTTTTCCAGCGGCAGTTGTACCTGACCCAGTAAGATAGCTTAAGAGCTCAAATCCATGTTTGCGATTACTGTGAAACCCATTCGTGTTGGCGCATCAATTTCCAGATCCGAGCGTCGTCAGTACGCGGGAAGACTCCCTCTATTTTCTCCAGCAAAGTCCAATTTGTCATTGGCATGGATAAGCTATTCCCAGAGAAGTCTAATCATATTCAGCACGTCTGCCATTCTCCAGCGGAGCCATATTCCCCAGCAGGGCATTACTTCGCCGAGGTGTTCGGTTAAGTCCTCAATATCCCCAGCGGAGTTGATTTCACTCTCCCAGCATTTATTTTGCTGGGATAATTCAGTGATATCCGGGTTTATCCCCAGCAAAGTTGGCCTCGCCTTCAGCATTTATTTTGCTGAAGTGGTTTTCTGTACCCGGCCTTCTCCGGCAGCTCGAGCCCGCACTAGCATATTGCATGCATCATCATATTTGCATCATACCTGCATGACAGTTTCAAAATGCATAGCATTTCTATCCAGAATGGAGCATTACGCTGTAGAAAGATTAAAGCATTTGCATATGCATACAAAGCATAAGTCAGGTTTCCTATCAGCCTCATATGGCGCGTGGATTACTCTGTGATCAGTTCAGGGACATTTATCCAGCAGCAGTTTTCAGACGATTCAGCAGATCATTTGTATCAGATCTTACAACGATTATGCTTTGATCAGTCAGTCATCTGATGTTGACAAGCTTTTATTCCCGTCAATTCATATTGACGATGTGTTCCTTCGATAAGTGGATGTCTCCGTCTATCATTAGACGTCTGGAGTACGAATGTGGTTTTCTTTCCGTCTATCCATAGACGATGTGAAGTTGTGGGTGGCCGCAGTAAGGTTTCAAGAAGGGGTTTTCCCCAGGATGTGCTTTTCTTCCCGTCTATCAGTAGACGATGTGAAGTTTTGATGGATTTTCAATAGGGTTCAGAATAGAGCTTCTCTAGTAAGTAGCTTTTCTTTCCGTCTATCAGTAGACGATGTGAAGTTTTGGTTACTGTCCAGCGGGTTTCTTATTGCCAGATCATACATATGATGAGGTGTCTCCCCAGCAAGTCTGCTCCGGCTATCCTTAGTTGTTGAAGGGTTTCAAAATGATTTTGGATATTGGTTCTCTTTCTGGTTATTGGATATGATGATGTTTAAGAGGGGTACTTTCCTGACTGTCAATCCTTATTGATGTCGAGGCTCTTCGAAGAATGTTCAGTTTTCGTGATCGTTGATTCTTATTGACGACATGTTTCTTTAAAGGTGGTTTTCTTCCCGTCGGTCCATACTGACGATGTGGCCCCTTCAAAGATATTGATCTTTCCATCAATTTCCGTAGACAGAGGGATTCTGAAATTCGAAGGATGGTGTTGAATTGCGTTATGGTGACTTCCCGTCTATCCTTAGACGATGTGAGTACGAAGAATTTCTTTCCGTCTATCTGTAGACGATGCAAATACAGAGATTCTTTCTTCCCGTCTATCCTTAGACGATGTGAGTACGAAGAATTTCTTTCCGTCTATCTGTAGACGATGCAAATACAGAGATTCTTTCTTCCCGTCTATCCTTAGACGATGTGAGTATTCGATCAGAATGATTCCGTCTATCCTTAGACGATGTAAATTGGGAGATTAATGGTGTCTTTCCGTCTGCCCTTAGACGATGTGCATATGGAGATTAATGGTGTCTTCCCGTCTACCCGTAGATGATGTGTGTATGGAGATTAAGAATTTGATTCCGTCTACTCTTAGACGATGCAAGTACAGAGATTATTTTTTCCCGTCTATCCTTAGACGATGTGAATTGATTTGTTCATCAATCAGGATGATCCCGTCTATCCTTAGACGATGTGAATTTGGAGATTAATGTTGTCTTTCCGTCTATCATTAGACGATGTGAATATGGAGATTATGGTGACTTCCCGTCTACCCTTAGACGATGAGAATATTGATTTCTTCATCAATCAGGATGATTCCGTCTACCCTTAGACGATGAGAATATTGATTTCTTCATCAATCAAGATGATTCCGTCTACCCTTAGACGATGAGAATATTGATTTCTTCATCAATCAGGATGATTCCGTCTACCCTTAGACGATGAGAATATTGATTTCTTCATCAATCAGGATGATTCCGTCTACCCTTAGACGATGTGAATATAGAGATTATGGTGACTTTCCGTCTATCATTAGACGATGTGCATATGGAGATTATGGTGACTTTCCGTCTACCCTTAGACGATGTGAATATGGAGATTTATGTTGTCTTTCCGTCTATCATTAGACGAGGTGAGTATTCAATCAGGGTGTCTTCCCGTCCATCTTTGGGCGATGTGAGTATATTTCTCTTCCTGCCTATCAGTAGGCAATGTGAAAGGATCAGGTATGTTGTTGCAACCCTCAGGGTTTGTTATATGGGGTATCACAAGCGACGGGTATTCAATCAGGAGTTCTTTATCAGATGATTAATCAGTTTGGTGCCATAATGACTGGACTCGGTTTTCTGGACTTTATTCCCCAAGCAGTTTACAGTATATGCTCGCGGTTGGCAAATTTTCGGGTTTTATTTGTATTCAACCGTCTCGTACCTCTGAATGTTTGAAGGCTGAGCGCTCTTCAAACCCTTCAGGTCCAAGTCGCTTGAATAGGGGCAGCTGTTGCACCCTAAAATTTGACCAACCGATTCTCCTATCTGACTCATGGTTTAAATTCATATTCGTAGCTCAGACATGTGATATTTGTGCACAAGCAGGGGATATCAGAGTTTACAGCTTGATTTTTGTCTATCAAATATGGCAGACCCAGTCCAGATCACCAGGGTTTTATTTTCGGGAAATTGTGCGCTCCTCGGTGATTTTTAGCTTGCACAGTGATTTTGAGGATATTCTGATGCCCGGGGATCTCTGTTCGATTCAATCTGGTCTCGTGCGCTCTCTTATGGGGGTCATGTGCATTCATCTGCATTTTTAGGGTTTAATAGGCTTTTGTGAATTTTTAACAGGCTTTATAGATTTCTCTGGAATTTAAATAGGGTTTTTGGATATTTTAATAGCTTAATTCTCTTTGTAGGATTTTATAGGATTTTTAAATAGATTTTAAATAAATAAGATTTTAAATAATCTTTTAGATAATATAGAAAATAATATAGTTTTTCTTTTATTACTAATAGATAATGATAGTTTAGAAGTTTTCTATAGATTTTAAATAGGTTTAAGTGTTTTTAGATAATATAGAAAAATAATATAGTTTCTTTTATTAATAATAGATACTAGTATTAAATAATATTAGAAGTTTAATAGAAAATTAGATTGATTTAGAGTTAATTAGACTTTTAATCACTTTTTAGAGTTTGATTAGGTTAATTCACTTTTTAGAGTTTAATTAGGTTAATTGATTCTTTTTAGAGTTAATTAGATCTTAATTGATTTTTAGATTTTATTAGGATTAATCATTAGTTAATTAGGTGTTAATTGTTTTGATTAGGTAATTAGGATTAATTGTTTCTTATTAAAACTCAGTTTTTTTTACAGTTTTTTGGTGATTCGTATGGGGCCAGGGGTGCTCTTTTGAGGCCCAATTCTCAATTCAGCAAGTCCAGCAAAATGATCCAGTCAGTCAAAATGCTTCCAGCGCACACCAGAAACTTCTGGAAGCTGCCAGCAAATTTCAGTGATATAAATATAGTGCGCCACGTGTTGCAGAAAGAAGGGTCCCACGAGTTTCACGCACAGCACGCCACACCACACTCAGAACGGCCCCACCTGTCCCCCACTCTCTCTCTCTCTCTGCGCATGCGCGCCACCTGTCCTCCCCTCACCTCCTCACCGGAACTCCCCTGACCGGCATGCAAGTCCGGTGAGCCCCCACCGCCGGCCACCGCCAACAGACTCCGGCCACCGTCTCACTCACCGGAATCTGCAAACAACCGTTTTTTCCCAGAAATTCATCTCCTTCCTCCGATCTCCTCCCTTCCACCTTCATCAACTTCATCCTCCATCAAATTTCCCAGAACAACTTCAATCTCCATCAATTTTCCAGAACAACTTCAATCTCCATCAATCCATCCAAACCTTCAACAAGCTTCATCAAATTCTCCAGAAACGCTCATACATTCATCGTTCGAAACTTTCCAGAAATCATTCAAAGATCTTCGTCGTTATTCAGGTTCTCCAGATCGTGAACGTCTCCAAAGCGCCTCAAGAATACTCATCCACTCAAGATTCTTAGAATCTCGTCAAGCTCTTCAGCAAGCGACGGAGCCACCATCAGAAATCGTCTCCGCTCGAAGATCTTCAGCGAACGATCCACCTCTTCAAAGAACATCAACTAACATTCGTCGTTCCAGGTTTCTACAGCCTTCTTCCTTAAACTCCTCTATTTGCATGCGCGTGTTAGATTCTGTAGACTTAGAATCTTGAGGGCATTTAGCGCAAGAACTTCAATCTGACCATACTTGTGAAGCTAGGCATTGTTTAGTTGAGAGATTGAGGTGTTTGGGGTTTGTATGGAGTTGTTTCGTTTAGGGTTTGTTGGATTGTTTGAGGATTCTGAGATGAGTTGCAGAGAGGAGATAGGATGAGGGAGAGACGAGGGAGCGGCGTTAGGAGAGGAGAATGAACAGTAGTTAGGGTTTGGTGAAGGGTTAGGTTTTTGTTTCCTGAGTTTTGGATTAGGGTTTGGACGTTGGGCTTAGGCCCAAGCGTGTTCTGCTAACACTACGTCCCAATTTGCTTCCCCACCCCCCTGGCGTGTGAGATCAGAAGGAGTTGAGTTGGGCCTTAGGCCCTATTTACTAATGACACCCCCTCGTTTTAAGCCCATTGAGATAATAACTAGGAGCTTGCTAATGCAACACCCCCCCCTGCGTTTCAGTTCAGTTTTTTATTGTTTTTTGGTTAGTAAGCCTGGGCCCTGCGCCCAACTGCTAGTTGCACCCCCAATCAGGGCCCAATGTAGAATGAATTAGATATCCTTGCTGTTTGAACCCCCATTCCATTGTGTTTCTTTTATTTTTCTTTTTATATTTTCATGTACATAATTCATAAAATAAATGTAAATAATTGTTTTTTCTAATAATTCTTTTTCTACCATTTCATGAAAATGTTAAGAAAATTAAATAAAAATAAAAATGACATTTTATTGTTGTTCGTTATTTTTTTTGCATATTTTCCAATTAATTGATTTCTTTTTAATATTTTCAATGCATGCATATCATTAGAAAATTCATAAAAAATGGTAGATTTAGTCAAATAATTCCGTTCTTTTTTCTGTAGACTCGTGATTCAGTGTAGAATTTTATAATACAGAAATATTAGCTTAATCATGCATTTTCATTTTAATTGCATTTCTCCACTGTTATTGATGCTGAATAATTGGTCTGTGGATATGTCTGTGTTGCTGATTTTAGTTCTTTCATCTGGTATTGATTTTTGTTCTGGTTTTTCAGTATGTTATCCTAGAGCCATGTAGGTCTCCCCATAGATTTTTGATAGATTTTCATAGGATGTTCTGATAGGATTTGTCTGAGCCTGAAGATAGGAGAAGTCTTGATGACTTCTGACTTTGAAGTTCAACTGTGGTTGAACTTCAGAGATAGTCTCTTGTGGTTTCTTGGCCTGTAGGTTCTTCTTGAAGGTGGGAGCTGATGGAGGTCCTGCTGGAGCTTGCAAAGAGGCAGTGGATTGAGGCTTAGTCTAGGAGCTTGTTGTCTGTTTGTGAGGTTCGAGATCCTGAAGTTTGAAGGGAGTTTATGGTACTTTCCTGAGGAAGGCACTATGAATGACTTTCATTCTTTCTTCTCACCTCTTTCGTAAGTATCCAATGATGTCGGAGCCGACTTGTGAGTTTAATTTCTCCTGAGGAGGAATATAAACTGATCACATGTTGTTGAGCCACATGGGATACGATTCCTAAGTGGAAGCCTCCTAGTACTTTCCTGAGGAAGGTCCTATGGGTCTATTCACTTAGTTCCATTAGTTTGTCTAGGATTTCGTAAGTATCCAGTGATGTTGGAGCCAACTTGTGAGTTTAATTTCTCCTGAGGAGAAATGTAAACTGATCACAGTTGTTGAGCCACGTAGGATACGATTCCTAAGTGTCAGTCTCCTAGTACTTTCCTGAGGAAGGTCCTATGAGCCTGCTCACTTAGTTCCCTTAGTGCATATAGGTATTTCTCAAGTATCCCGTGACGCCGGAGCCTTCATGTGAGTTTAATTTCTCCTGAGGAGGAATGTAAACTGATCACAGTTGTCGAGCCGCATAGGATATGACTCCTGAGTAGTAACCTCCTGGTACTTTCCTGGGGAAGGCACTATGAGCTTGTCTGCTTAGCTCCCTTTTCTCTGGTAAGCTTGTTCTGAAGCTTGGAGACTGGGATTGATTCCTCTTGCTTAAGGTTTGGATTAGAGTTGTTGCTTAGATCTTTGCTTAGGGTGTTGTATAGAGTTTTGTCTAGGAGATAGATTAGGAGCTTGTTTCAGGTTTGTTAGGGGCCTTGCCCAGGAGTAGCTTCTTGTTTTGTAGATAGAGGCCCTGCTCAGGGTTAGTCTCTTTGTATTGTTTGACTTGGGTGATGTTATGTTGCATTAGACTTAGGTGTTCATCTAGATAGTTCTGAATAGGTGCATCTTAGAGGTAGACTTTGTGTGCATGAGAAGTTGAGGTGGTCCTCCTTCTGCTTGTTTGTTATTGAGTGGCTTTGCTTGTTGGTATTTGGTAGAGCTGAGCTCCCTTGCCTTTGTGGTTTGTGGCCTCTGTGCCTTGTTTGTCTAGTTGTTGCATTCATGCATATTTTCAGTATTCCTTTACTTTGCAGTTTCTTGTTTGTGGTTTAGTCCTGTTGCCATGATCCCTTAGGAGCTCTGACTTCTCCGCTGCGGAGTTGTTATGATAGACATTAGGATGGTCAGCCAGGTGTGATAGCAATAGGTAGATTCCCCTGTTTCTCAGCTATAGTTTTAGGGTTTCCCCTTTCCTTTCTGTAGGAGCTTTTGAGTAGCTTGACCCGTAGTTAGCTGAACTACAGCTGCTCTGATTCTTCGTTCCAGACGAAGATATGTAGGCATAGGATGCGATATCCTAGCGAGCACACTAACGACTAACCTTTGTTCTCTCGCGGCTGTGCGATTGAGACTTTCCCGCTAACGACTAATTGTTATCCCTTTCTCTTGCCCAAGTGCACTTGAGACCAGATAGTATTTGTAGGTCCCCGAGCCTTTAGGACCAGTTTGTTTTCTCACTGCTGTGTGAGAGCCCCTGTTTACCCGTAGTTAGCCGAACTACGTTTGCTCTGATCTTTCATATCAGATGAAAGTACGTAGGCACAGGACGCGATGTCCTGGCGAGCAACTTTCCCCCGTTTAGACGTAGGCAGTCGAACTACGTTGACTCTGACTTTCCCATTGCACGAGGGAATACGTAGGCCCAGAACACCGTATGTTCTGTCGAGTCCTGTCCTTTTATTTTCTTTTCAGACCAGCCAGTAGCATAGATAGATAATACACCCTTTTACTTATAAACACCAAGCGTGGATCCCATCGAGTACGATGGACGTGAGGGGTGCTAATACCTTCCCCTTGCGTAACCGACTCCCGAATCCAGGTTTTGGTTGCGATGACCATACCTTTTTCCCGTCTTTGCGAGGTTTACTTCGAGCGTTTCCTTTCCCGCTTTGAGGGATAAATAACGCACGGTGGCGACTCTCCTGTCAAGCCGGCGCCGATTTTCGCAGATATTTCAGAAGTTGACTCCGGTCATCAGAACAGGCATCCGGTAGTTTGATTCCCAGATATCCCCAGTGGAGTCCGCCTCGAAGTCGCTGTCATGTCGGTGCTAAGAAGTTTGTGGGTTGGGATCAATGGAGAACGGAGTCCTGACGTGGACAATTTATTCATATATTGACGGGATTTCTTCAGAAGTGGGCGTCCTAACGTGGACAGATTTATTTCCCCGGGTTGATGAGATGTGTTAGTCCTAACGTGGATAGATTTGGGTTCTCAGAATGGGTGGAATGGGAAGTCATGACATTGACAAAAGTGATTACTCTTTGTGTTGGTGTCCTGACGTGGACCAGTTACTCTCAGCAGTTATCTTTCTTCGTATTGGCAAAGCGTGGGTCCGGACGGGGACAGATCAGACAAAGGCGGGAGTCTTGACGTGGGCAAGTCTTATTTCCTCAGCGGGTCGAAGATTCCTGAGTCCTGACGTGGACAAATTAAGACGAAACACGGGTCCTGACGTGGACGAATCTATTCCTTACGTGGAAAAAGAGGTTTCAGTTCCTTACGTGGAAGAGCAAGTTCATTCCTTACGTGGAAAGATGAGAGTCCTTACGTGGACAAATCAGAAAAATGGTTCCTTACGGGAAAGGAGATCGTGTTCCTTACGTGGAAAAGATTAAGTCCTTACGCGGACACATAGGAGGAGGATTCCTTACGTGGAAAGAGCGGAGTCCTTACGTGGACAGATTAAGATGGCATTCCTTACGTGGAAAAATGTAGTCATGACGCGGGCAAATCGGAAAGAGTTGGTTTCCTTACGTGGAGAGGTTGGGGTCCTTACATGGACGGATTCAAGAAAAGTTGATTCCTGACGTGGAAGAATGATGTACTCCTTACGTGGAAAGGTGAGTCCTAACATGGACAGGTTCAGAACCAAAGTTGTATTCCTTACGCGGAAAGATTGGAGTCCTGACGCAGACATATCGAGTTGTATTGGAGTCCTTACATGGACAGATTGATACGGTTCTCCTTACGTGGAAAAAGAAGATTGCATCCTGACGTGGAAAGATGGCAAGTTTAGTCCTGATGTGGACGGATGCAGAAGAGATGATTCCTTACGTGGATGGTGTTATTCCTAACGTGGAAGAGACTATTCCTAACGTGGACGATTTATTGGAATATCCCCCAGCGGAGTTGCCGAGATTTTCCGGGTTAACAGCAAGTAGAGTCCTAACGTGGACAGGTTCCAGTTGAGATTTCTTCGTATTGATGACAGACAGAGTCCTAATGTGGACAAGCAAGCAATCTGTTATCCCCAGCGTGGTCGTTACGAGATCAGTGAGCGGCTGCAAACAGTCAGATCCAGGCAATGGATGTCGTTACCCAAACAGGGGTGCAGTTTATTTCTGCGGTTGGCAAATTTCCGGGTTTCTTAGTATTCAACCGTCTCGTACCTCGAATGTTTGAAGGCCGTTCGCTCTTCACCCAATCGGGTCCAATTCGCTTGAATAGGGGCAGTTGTTGCACCCTAAAATTTGCCCAACCTTATTCACTTGGTTTATGTTTCAATATCATTAGCATTTGCATATAGAGTCATGTACATAGCCTAACCATCTGCACAGCATAAGCATAGCAAGTCATTCAACAGGGGACCAATCATTATTCTCATCTCTAGAGGCCTATCAAGAGGATATTATCCTAATTCCATCTCATTCAAGTCATCAGAAAAGAATTTGAGGGCAGAGAGTTCAGCAGATCAAGCCTTGAGCCTATCCCCTATCTGAGGGTATCTGAGGGTCAACAAGGGGGTTGTGAGCTGTGAATGGAAAGCATGGAGAGCATCTAGACATCAGGAGAGGCTTAGAAAGTCATTTGGGGAGGAAAACAAGTTGTTGAGGTGACCACAAGAATTGCAGTTGAAGACAGTCAACTAGGATTTCATCTGGGTCAACCCTAGGTCAACCCTAGGTCAATTGACTGATTTAAAGGGCATTCAAGTCTATTGGAGAGATGTGGGGTTCATCATTTGACATGGAGAATAAGGATATGTTGTTGTGCTAAGAAGAATTCAAGAGAAATCAAGGAGAAGAGGAGTTTCTAAATTAGGGTTTCTATGTAAAATCCCCTAGTTTAGGTCAAATTTCCAAGCAAGATAAGTCAAAATGCAAGCTTCAAATGGCTTCTTGGCCAACATGGAACTTGTAGAGGATCTCAAGACCTTTAATTTGAGTGGTGGAAGACATTAAGGAGATTTATAGAACTCAAGTTATGGTCCTTGCAAGTTACAGGTCATCTGAGGTGTCTGAAATTTTGTCTGTGAAAGTGACTTGACTTCCAAGCAATTTTTACCCCTCAAGGAGATTTCAAATGAATTTCTGGTCAACATAAGAATTGTTCCTCATTGTCTTAGCTTTCTATAATGGTATGGTATGCCTTCATATGATGTGTGGAACTCAACTTATGGTCCTGGAAAGCAAAGGGTATTTTGGTCATTTGTAAATTACAGGTCATTTTAACCTATGTCCAAAACTCATACAAGGAGGCCTCAAATGAAAAAACTTACAACATCAAACTTGCTCCAAATGACATTTTGAGTCTAGAAAAGTGACCATGAGAGATTGTAAATGTCCATAGCACAAGGTTTCAAAATTGGTGAATTTAATGAAGGAAAATGGCTTAAAAAATGGTATTTTTCATATCTTGGCCAAATGATGCAAAATTATAGGTCATTTTGAATGGAAAAGGCATTTTAAAAACATTGGCTAAAGTGGAATTTTGAGCTTAGGTAATAATTTGTGAGTTATCCATGGTTGCTTGAATTGGAAGTAACATAATCCAAATTGAAAAGGGAAAGTGTAAGGGAAATTTCTCCAATGTTCTAGGAGGTTCTAATGCAACCTATATATTCATGCAAGCTGATTCATGCAAGGGTTGGTGCTCCCATTTGTCCAAAATCTCCATTTTCATCCATTCTTTCACTCTTGCATAAACTACTCAAACTCTTACAAATCTCTCAAAATTCTCACATCTTTGGATTGAATCATCATCATCATCATTCAAACCCTAGGATTCACATCAAGAAGTGGTTGAATTGATCAAGGATTATACCTATTATCTTCTTCACTCCAAGTTGCATTTTCATCCAAAACCCATTGAAACTTCCTCTATCATTCTGATTTCTGTCACTATCATCATCTACTATCATCATGGAGTAATTGGCACAAGAGATTGGAGAGAATTCGTGGCTGTGTGAAGAGATTCAGTTTGAAACTCCAAATTGCATGAAGGATGGAATAGAATGATTCACAAGGATTAAGCACAAATCACTGCAAACAGAAGCATACTCATTCATTGGAGATCATTTTCATCAAGTATCAAAGGTTGAATTGAGGTCTAGCTACCATCACCATCATCAAGTGCAAGGTATGTAAACTTCTTCGAATCTCACTATTCTGGCTGGTAGAGATCATGTGGTTAGGATAATATTGTTTAGAAACCCTAGAGGATTGATTCTTGAAGTTTAGGGATAGATTCGTGGAGATCCATGACAGGTTGCCATTTCTGTTGGCTTCGAGAATAAGCTGTGTGTTGGATTATAATCAATGTAATGAGGCATAGAATAATGAGGCAAGTATGTAGAATATCTGTAGATCATCAGGTTTGAGTTCTGGCAACTTTGACATCAGGCAAGCATGGTGTACCCTGAATTTCGTGCTCTCTGTTTGGAGTTTACCATGAGAGTTAGGGAAAACTAGGATTAGACATGGATTCCTTGGGTTTTGTAGAGTATTTTAGGGCTTGGAATTTTTAATTTTCATCAAGAAAGCATGGAGAACGATTGAATGGAACCTTCGTGCATGGAGTGCATGACTGAAACCCTAGGCGCTGGAGGTTGAAGAAGGGTGGAGGGTCGTACGATGGAGGTTGGACTTTTGACCTGGGGAGAGTATCCAACGGCTGTGATTCACGCTTCAATCTGGTGGGAAAATTTGAAATCCCAAACGCATCGTTTCACTAATTGGGGGGATTGGGCTCAGAGAGCTATTCGCACCCCCCATTCTGATGGGCCCAACGCGCTTAACTTGGTTTTCCTGCTATTTTCACCCCTCCATCTTATTTCTTCATATTTTCTTTTATTTTCTTTAATTTTTTCATGCATCTTCTAAAAATCATATAAAATTGAAAAAATCATCATTTTTAATTCATTCTTTTTGCATATTTTTCTTTAGGATGTCTAGAAAATTATGAAAAATAAAAATTGCATTTTATTTTTTATTTGATATTTTTCCCATATTTTTCTAAATAAATGACATTTTAAATGGTTTCATTTCATGCATGATTTTGTTATTTTTTGTTCTATTAAATGCTTCAATATTTTTTGTCCATTCTTTTTAGGTTGTTTAGTTTAGACATTGAACTTGTAGATACAATTTAGTTCTCATTTTAGAAATTAATTTTAGGTGCTTAATATAGGCTTGAACAACATGGATAAAACTAGGGTTTTAAGTGATGACTTAGGAGATTTGATTCTTTTCCCTTAGGACTTAGGGTTTGAATAGTTTAGTTATGGGACTATAGGGGCTATGGGTAGTTATTAGATCCCTTAGAAAAAGTCAGGATTCCCCTACTGCTATTGATATGCTGTATATCTGATTGACTGGTGTGGTGTGCCCTCTGGGGATTATTGCTTGCTTGTATGGGTATTGGGATTGTCTGGGGACTTGGGAGAGCTGAAGATTTGAGAAGGTGAAGCCATTGGAGATCCAGAGATTGAAGTTCAACTTCCAGAGTTGAGGAGAAGATTCTTGCTAGCAGATGCTGAGGAGACTAGGGTTTAGGAGCTAGGCAGAGCTCTAGATTAGAAAGTTTGTTTCTCAAACATGGATTGCCTTGTCTGCATCCATTCTTCTCTGTGATTCAGAGTCTCTCTAAGACACTCACCCCCTTCCTTTGGAAGGCTTGGTGATAGTGTCTAAGAGATAGAACTCTTGAGAGAAAATGTCTTTTGTGTTAGAAGCAGTCTGTTCACCACCCTTGGTAGTCAACTGATTGCTTAACACTCAATTCACTCTTGTGACTGATCCCTCATCCTGGAGGTTTGAGCTTGAAGAAAAGCCATTGCAGATAGAAGACTGATGATCAAAGCCCTTGCCTGAAGGTCATGAAGATGGAGATTGATGCTTGTTGAAGCCTGTAGCTGATTGGAGATTACTTGAAGCCAGATGTTGTTTCAGAGCTGCTGATGCTGTTTTCTTTTGCTGTTGTATTTCACTTCTGATGTATTGATTGGTTTTCCGGACTGTATTGTTTGTTGTTTACCCTGTTGGGTTGAAAGTGAAGCCTGTTCACTTTCGCCTATTGTTTTCTAGGTTCGAGGTTGAGTGGGACTCCCTTGCCTCGCTTGTACTGTTGCATCCATGCATTTTACTGATTTACTGTATATATCTGATATTGTTTCTGTTTCTGCCTATCCCTTAGGATCTCTGTTTCTCTCTGTGCAAGAGAGGAGCATGATAGACACTAGGTCTTAACCCATGCATGATAACATTAGGATAGTTTGATTCCCTTCGCAACCGTAGGTTAGAGTTCTGTCTCTTTCTTTCTCAAAACAAACAGAAAAACACATAAAGACTTCAAACACAATAAAAGACACTTCTTCCGTAAAAGAATGTGAACTCATCAAAGCGTCATTTTTGTCCGCTGGGACTGTTAATCAAGAAAACCTTTTCAGAAGGACTAAAATCAACCAAGACAAGTTTGCGTCGTACGTGGCCCGAACTACGTTTGCTCTGATCTTCCGTGCTGTGTGGAAGTACGTAGGCATAGGATGCGATATCCTAGCGAGCAACCTTCCCCTCCTTTCCCGTAGGTAGGCGAACTACGTTGACTCTGATTTCTCGTTCCAGACGGGAATACGTAGGCATAAAGTGCGATACTTTGCCGAGTCATTTTTTGTTTTCATTTTATTTTCTTTTTAACCCTTGACCTATAGTTTAGATAGAATAACAATCCATACCCGAAAACAAGCGTGGATCCCGTCGAGTACGACGGACGTGAGGGGTGTTAATACCTTCCCCTTGCGTAACCGACTCCCGAACCCATGTTTTGGTTGCGACGACCATACCTTTCCCGTGTTGTGCGAGGTTTACTCTGAGCGTTTCCCTTCCCTTCCGTGGGATAAATAACGCACGGTGGCGACTCTTCTGTTCAGCCGGCGCCGATTTTCGCAGTAGCGACACTACGGAGTGTTGATGTTTTCATGGATGATGCTATCGTGCGCATTCTAGCATTTTAGGTGTTTTGCTGCTCGCATGTGAGGAGACTTATGCGTTACCTGTTTGCGGTAGAACGGACGTAACATATCCTTTTTGAAAGATATAAGGTTTTCGCCGGACGAGGCAAGGTGTCACATTTGATTTGTGAGGTTATTTTTTGGGACGAGATAGGTCCTCGGATAGTAACCCCTACGGGTAGTACCCGATTCGTTATCTCAAAGTTTTTGTTATAAAAGGGTGTGGCGAACGAGGCGTCTTCATATTGAAAGACGAGCGTCGAAACCACCCTCACTACAGTGGGCATCCCTACGCTCGGGGAAGAAAAGGTATACACCCAATCCCCTCTCTTTAATTCAATGCAAAGAGAACTTCATTCTCTTATTAAAGATGTTTTTGGTTTTGAATGGTAAATGCTTTGCGACAGAGAACCCTACGGTAAACGTCAGCACTCGGGATAGGAGAAGGCCTACGCCTAACCACTCCACGACCATTCAAGTTTTTGTATATGAAAAGGAATGAAAATGCACTCAGTACAGGATCGAGGTTTTTAGGTGACAAGGGTTGCAGGAGGAAGTTGTGAAAGTGAGAGGGGGTGAAAGAGATAAGTGGTGGATAAAGTCGCGTCCTCGTATCGAAAGACGAGTATCGAGGCCACCCTCACTACAGTGGGCATCCCAACACTCGAAGAAGAAGAGGTATACACTCAATCCTCTCTCTTTAATTCAATACAAAGAGAAATCAATTTATTATTGAAAGTGTACTCGGTACGGGACCGAGGTTTTAGGAGGAAAAGTTGGAAGCGTCTTTGTATTGAAAGACGAGTGTCGAAACCACCCTCACTATAGTGGGAATCCCAACACTCGAAGAAGAAGAGGTCTACACCCAATCCTCTCTCTTTAATTCAATGCAAAGAGAACTTCGTTCTCTTATTAAAGATGTTTTTGGTTTTGAATGGTAAGTGCTTTGCGACAGAGAACCCTACGGTAAACGTCAGCACTCGGGATAGGAGAAGGCCTACGCCCCTAACCACTCCACGACCATTCAAGTTTTTGTTATGAAAAAAGATTTGAAAATGCACTCGGTACGGGGCCGAGATTTTAGGTGTGAAAATTGCGAAAGGAAGTTGTGAAAGGAAACGGTGGATAAAAGGCGTGTCTTCGTATCGAAAGACGAATATCAAGACCACCCTCACTACAGTGGGCATCCCAACATTCGGAGAGGAAGAGGTCTACACCTAATCCTCTCTTTTTAGTTCAATACAAAGAGAAATCAATTTATTATGGTTTGAAAATGGACTCGGTACTAGACCGAGGTTTTAGGAGGAAAAGGGTGGAAGCGTCTTTGTATTGAAAGACGAGCGTCGAAACCACCCTCACTATAGTGGGCATCCCAACACTCGAAGAAGAAGAGGTCTACACCCAATCCTCTCTTTTTTAATTCAATACAAGGAATTGATTTTAAGGAGATGAGATTTGAAAATGGATGGGAAGCGTCTTCGTATTGAAAGACGAGTGTCGAAACCACCCTCACTACAGTGGGCATCCCAACACTCGAAGAGGAAGAAAGTCTACACTTAATCCCCTCTTTTTAATTCAATACAAAGATAATTGGATTTTGAAGATGGTTTGTCAATGCTTTTGAATCGAGTTGGGACAAGTGACGAAGAGAGAAAAGAGGTGGTCTCAGATCCAACATTACTTATCAATAATTTGACTGGTAATGAATTACGGAGGTCTCGTCATCGACAGAGTTGGAGCAAATCCGCCAAGTTCCCACGCTAGCAATGAGGAGTTTGGATGACACAAGTTGGACCGGTACCACTAGAATGCCAATACCGAAAACAGAATGCCAACACCGAAAACAGATAAGCTCTATCTTTAATCTTTTTCCTTCAGTCTTATGTGTGTTTTTTGTGTTATGATGGTTGAATATTGTGGTTTGTTTGATGATAGTTGAATGGGGAAGAAGGTGAAGATGAAGTTGGTGCAAGGTTGGAGTTGCGCAGCCAAGACTTTCTAGGGTTTTTTTTCCTTCTTTTTCTTGATGTGTGAATAGTGTTGTTAGGTATATACCCGATCTAACTAGGTTTAGCAGACAACCTCTGCCACAACTTCTGAGGTCTCTGCTCTATTATGGCTGCATTTTTTGACAAGGTTTGCTTTATTCCATTTTTATGTTTAAACCTGCTGTGAAACTGCTGTCACTATTGTCTTTGCCATTTTTGTCTGTCTAGGCTGACTGTACCTTCTGTTTTTTGCTTGTGTAGGGAAAATTTGGTGTGGTGCTGCAGGTTGGTTTTTTTGTTAGTTTGTATAGAGCTAATGATAATTCCCAATTTGTGTAACATGTGCTTAATTGCCCTTCTTCTGTTTGCAGTTTTATAAGTCTAAGGATTGCAAATCTCTCAAATTACCGATCATCGTAACGTTGTGCTATCGGGTTTCATAGAAACCACGTTCTAGCCAAGAGAACCATCCGCGACCTTGAAGACTCTGTTGTCAATAAGGCTTGCGCTTCTTCCGTACACGGCTTTCGATTTGTCCTTAATTTTTATGTGAATTTTGTTGTTTTGTGGAGCTACTTTGGAATTGTGGTTTTAAATACGTGAGTGCAGGTTGGACTCTTTATGATGGCTTGCGGATTATTGCGTATGGCATGTACTGGTGGAGGCTTCTTGGTGAGCTGCGGTAATTGACTTTTTAGGCTTTCTTTGATGTGGACTGGTTTGGTTTTGTCATACTGTCATGTTCATTCCGTTAGGAGTTTTACCACTAACATGCCATTTTTCTTATTGTTTGAAGGTATCCATATCTTTAATGCACCAGAAGCTGCTTGCCGGCATGCCGTTTTTTTTGTGATTTGCAAGCTGCGTGTATGCGACATGAACACTGGTGTGAGCTGCGTGTGAAGATGTTATCGAGTTGCTGCATTTCCCACAAGTTTGTCGCTTCTGTCAGGCTTGTACATTTTGGGGTCTTGTGAATTTGTCTGCTGGCTGCGTCATTTGCAGGTCGTACATGTAACGGCCTTTGTGCCAATCTTGTGTAGTGGAATAGCAAGCTATTCAGGACACTCTCATGATGTTTTCACGCACCAATCCGTATACCGTGTTTTACATTCTTTTTATTCCATTTTTCTTGAGTATCATTGTCATATAGGTTTAAAAGATGATGATGACCTTTTCTTCTATTTCTTCACTTTGTGCAGAACATTTTCGGATGCGGCATTGATAACTGAGGTGCACCTACATCAACAGTTCGAATACCTATGCCACTTGCAAGAATAGGACCGATTGTTGAACCACAGGCCATGTCATTGCGCACCACAAAGTCCTGAACAGGAAGATTATGTTTTGATGCTATCTCCCTAAAAATGAAGGATGTGACAGCATTGGTTGCATAGCGTTGGTTTGCATTTTGCTTAATGACAAGTCCTCCGTGTAGTTTAGGCTGATGGTTTTCTTCATGCCTGTCCATGTAATTCGGGTGTAGTGCATGCGCCATATCAGCAGATACAAGGAAGCTTTTTTGTACTGCTTTCTCGAAAAGCTTAGAATTTGGGCTGAAAGAATATGTAATCCTCGACAAAGCATCTAGCACTACAGGAGATCCAGCTCCTTGAGCAGAGTTAGATCCACATTCCTCATGGTCAAACAAAGCCACCGTTCTAATGCCAGGCTCTTCCTCAAGATTGCTGTCAGAGGATGTAGCATCAATTAATGCCTTCAACGAGCGAAATGACATGCAAAGGTTATCGAGCCGTCCTGAAAATACGAACTCCTTAGTGGCTCAATATGAGGCAAGGTTCACATTGCATTTTGGACGGTTAATTGCCGTAAGGTTTGTGCTTCCTTTTATGAATTCATGAAATTTTCTCCTTGTCTCTGCTAGCTATTCATGATGGTGTGGTGAATTCTACCTTGTCCTTTTTGTAGGCCTGCTGTAACTTGGGAAATAGTGTGATATTATGTGACTTATGGCCAACATGAAGTAAATCGTGGCAAACCATAGACCTCATAATTTATTACTTGTATTTGTCACTTTCTTGCAACTTGCTTGTAAATGGGCTTTTAATTTAATTTCTTTGCACACAATTGATGATGATTTTTGGGTTGTTTTATTGTAAATGTGAATGAGTTGGATAGAATGAAATGAGTTTCAAGTGTATGGAAGGAAATTTGTATGGATTAATGGGCTTGCACATCTTGTAACATGACATGGTGCTTCATGGGCTTTAAGACTTTATTTCTTTCGATTCGCAACCTTTAGTTATCTTGGAACAAATCGAATTCTCCGACTAAACAATGATTACTAAATCCGAATTTTCATATTAACCTCACATTTCATCATTAAAATCATCCTCAAAATTTTTCGCGAAAAGGAATAACATCCTGAAATAGTCCTCAAGGAGATAGAAAGAACACCATGATTCAAATTTGGATTTTAACACCTAGAGTCAATTTTTGAATGGAAATTCAAAAATTAATCACAAATTAAATCTCGATATTTTCCACATGACTGCAAAGTGTACAAATCCTTCTAAGATCATCACTCTTAAACAGTTGAATTCACCACTTTCTTGACAAATTAATTTATTCATGATTGACTGGACTTGTCACATAAACCCTAATTAAATCACCCGGAGTGTATCCAACAGCCTTGATTATGAAACAAACCCTCTTGCGTGACCAAAACTAAATTGGAACCAATGAATCTCAACCAAAATTGCACTCATCTCTGGCTCGATGGCTTTATTTGAGTTTCATCTCCCTTTAGCCTATCTTAATGAAGTTGAGCTTAGACAACAAGCAAAAACATCATACTTTTTGTCAGTGGACAAATGTTCAGAATGAAAACTATACAAGTAGGACAAATTTGGGGTATGACAGGTGATAACGTCCAAACGTAGGATTTTGTATCTCATTTTGGGTTGAGATTTTGGTGAGTTTTTCTTGAATTAATCTGTTAGGGTTTTGTCCTCCAAATTCTTGAGAATTTGGTTTTTTTTTGCACAAATCTTATCTTCACAGATTCAGCCGAGCGAAGGAGATTGAAGAACGGAAGATTCATTCAATCAAGTAGCGTTAACCGGAGGATTGTGCAAGGGAGATTTGGCTTCGAACGGTGTGTGATCGAAATCAGCCGAGTGAAAGGTTTGAAAACCGGTAAGGTTTTTCAGACAAGTAGCGGTAACCAGATGTTTGTTCAACATGTTCGAGGCACTTGATTCATCTTGAATCAAGGGGAGAGAAGATATAATATCAACATTAACAACCAGGTTTGAGTGTGTGGTGTCTATTGATTCTCTTATATAAACTTTTTCAACAAGATAATACATATCTCAATTATAGTTTTAGCATTAGGGGCAGACGTACCCTAAGCGAGGACGAAAGGGGAACTACCTAAACAAATCCGATGTTGTTCTCTCTTTCTCTATCTCTTTACATCGAATTGTTAACGTTTGTGTAATATCAATTGATCGATAAAATTCTACTGTAGTGTAGTGCTCAAAATCTAATTTGAAAACTTATTGCAATCTCCTGGATTGTAATTGCAAAAATTCTGCACTCACATTACATAGGAAACAACACATTGGGTGTGTTGCACACCAAGTGCTCAACGAATTGATCGCACACAAACTGTTTGCTTTATTATCAAATTAACTTTACATTTTATAAGTCATTGGAAATTTGACACTCTAAAGTGTTATTATTCGTATTGATTAATCATCAAGCTATTTATTCGGTGTCTCATTAGAATTGTTGTTCCATGTGGCTTATCGCATATCCTATCTTTTCGGTAACGGTTCATTTAGACGACTTGGTTCCTCGGCCGCTTCCGCACAAATTTTTAAAACCATATTTTAAAGCGCCGACTCTTGTAATAAATTAGTGATCTATTCAACCCCCTTTCTAGACCATTGTCATCGTCTAACACTACTTATGGTAACTACTTCGGTGTTGGATCATATGGTGAATAATCTCTATTCTTAACATGCTCGAGAACATGCGTGTTAAGCAGCGAGAGCCCCACGAAGAAGAGTCATATAGGCATGACGAGTTTGAAGCTGCTTTAGAGGAGCGTTTAAGATTGGTTCATGAACATCCCACTTCCCAGGACAATAATTTTAACAGCTTTGTCTCATATGCTATAGAGCAATTTATTGAGATTCGCCAATACATGGTTGTTAACTATGTTGAAACTCAAGCTGGCATTCGTACCATGACTCGTGCTCAACATGGTAATCACCATCACTATCAACAATTCTATAAAGAGATGTGTGATTTTCTGAATTATCAGTATGGTGACCAAGAAGGGACTTGGTATCTGGGATTACATCCTGAACCTATAAGTGACCATCAACATCAAATGGGTCGTCATGGTCGGGGTCGTTAGTTAAGTTTCACTATGGACAACTCTTCTTATGCATGCATTTATGTTTTCATGTCTTTATGTTTATTGTTTTATGCATGCATAAGGGATATAATTTATAAGTCCTTAACCTCCAATAGGGCTTCGGAATTTGTACATAATCCTGTTATTGAAGATTAATTTGCTGTATGTGATGATAATTAGTCATGAAATTTGTATGCTATGATGTATGACATATTGTGTTTTGATGAGTTAACATATGTTCACCATTGTTGCTATTTTGAAGGTTTTAGGAATAATGTGATATCATGAAAACTATGAATTAAAGGTGTTGATTTGGTGTAATTAGATGTTATTGATGAATATATTACACGATTGTAATGTTTTGGATAAATTTAGTATGTCGGGACTGCAAAATATGAGTTATAATTGAACTCCTTTGAAATAGACGAATTCTACAGGTTGCATGGCGATAACGGGCGTCACGCGGGTGACGGGTAACCTGTCATCCTGCCCAGGTTTGTTTTTCAAGTTGGTCGTCACATATAGACATGGCAAAAAAACCCAGACCCGTCGTGGCCCGCCCCAAAATTAGCGGAGAAAACCCAGTTTGAGTGGGTACGGGTGTGGGTGCGGGGAAAACCCGACTTTTAATTACGGGTGCGGGGAGACACTAAGACCCGCCCGCATCCGGCCCCTGAATAATGTATTTTAGTTTAATTCTCTTATTTTACTTATTTTAATATTCATTTATTAATTATATTTTTAATTAAATTATTAATACCTTTACTGCAATTAAAATAATTAAAATAATTAAATTAATCAAATTAATATTCATTTACTAATTTAATTAAATAAATAATTAATTTATTAAAATAATGATTTTTTAAATTAAATTATTAATTTTATTGCAATTAAAAAAAAATATTTTTTTTTGCGGGTGGAGGCAGGGCGGGTGCACCCGTTCTCTATTGGGGGCGGGTCTGGGCGGTAAATTTTTACCACCGGTTGGATTTGGGGGCGGGTGCGGGTATAGTAAAACCCACCACCGATCCGCCCCGTTGCCATCCCTAGTCACATAAGTGATGTTCTGAAGTGTTGAGGTCGGTGACGAGCGTCATGACCGTGACAGATAAATCATTATTAGTATGTAGTAGACGTAAATGCTTATTTTGATGATATTAATTTGTAGATTTTGAATTTTTGACTTTTGTGGATGTTTTGGGTACTGGTAGGCCCTGTTAGCTACTAGTTAATGATTTTATTGGTATGACTTAAGAATTAAACATGATTTTAACCGAATATATGAATTATAACGATGAATGATGGATACTTGCGCACGTGATGATGATGTCGTGTTAATTATTATGAATTGTAATGATGATATGCTGCTGTATGAGCATGATTTATGTTGTTACATTGTAAATATTTGGTTCTAGGATGATAGTTCAGAAGGGGAATTATTTTCGTTGGGTCAATGCATGTGTTGTTTATTGTTGGGAGGGGACTTTAAACATCATGTTGTTGTCGCATTGACGTGCCGTGACATGCATTTATTATGTCATTATTGCTGATGAAAGTGGTAGGTTGCAATCTGAGCAGGGTGGATTGATGACTTGTCCCGAATCCGAGCATGGTAAATTTAGGGTTCGAGTAGGGTGAACTTGATTCATGAGTGAATCAATTAATGATGATATGATACCACATGCATATGAGTCTGGTTGAAGTTGTGAGTTGCATTGCATAAACTAAATGACGAACATGTGATTGCTTTGTGCATGATGATGGATTATGTGTGAGTATGATGTTGTGTGATTATTGTTGAATGTGTAACTGTTTTTCTTCTACCTTGTAGCTTATGACGTTAAATTATTAACGTGAATTCTCACCCTTTTGCTTTAATGTTGTCCACCATGGACATCTTGCAGATACTCAAAAGTAGAGTTGCTGATGTGAGTGTGAAATAGCTCCTGGAGTCATTTTCATTAGTTATCGTATTTAGTCGTCATGCTCTGATTCGGTAACACTGGGGCGAACGATGTTTTCTTTTATTATGTTTGATGTCGACTTAGTTGTTTGTTGGGGTTTAATAGCCATTATGCTAAGTTGTTTTGGAGTTGTTTAAATTTTTTTTGAATCATTTTGTGAAAGTTAAGTATTTATAAGACTCAAATTGAAGTTAATATATTTTATTATCGCAATTAATGTGATTCCGCTGTGATGATACCCTAAGTGAAAGTGAACATGCAATGACATATGTTATATGTTGTTTGTTTTTACGCTGCATGTTTTGAAAATGTTTATGTTTTGTCGGTTGGTTGTCGAAGTGGCACCTTAAATGGTCAAATAATTATTTTTATATAAGTTTCGGGGTTTAAGATGTTACACTCGTCCCTAATTGAGGGACTCAGCCTAACTACGAGATTCACCCCTGGTTAAGGGCCTCGTGTGGAAGGAAGAATAAGATTCAGACCCGCAGGACAAACTTAATCACTTTGCCCTTTACAAACCCTCATGCTTAAGAGAATATTTGTAAAAGACCCGCATGAAGCGACATAAGAACATACCCTCATCAAATGGCCGAAGAGCGAGTCACCCAAATGGCAGAACATGTGTAATGTCATGTGCTAAGCTCACGAGCCCCTATAAATACCTCAACCATAATCTCATATTCACAATAAATATCACACATACAGAGCTTCTCACCTTCGTGTGTTTGCTCTAACCACCACAAGCACCCCAAAAGTCTTAAACAATCCTTATTAGTTAGAGATTGCTATTCTTATGTATTTTTTGATAAGCACAAATATTATTAATTTATAACTGTGATTCAAAAATGATTTATCATTATTATTATTATGAGTTTAATGGTAGTGTACTATCGTGAAAAGTACTCCTATTACACATACATTCAATCAAAATATTTTAAATTATCAAATCATATAAATAATTTAAAATTTACATGCTGACTTGGTGGAATACATTATTGTCATTGATTAACAGTGTTAAAATAATTTATACTGTGAGTGCACCATTATTATTATTATATTATTTTTCTTAATCAATATTAATAAGAGGGAGATAATATATCGATAATATAAATTATTTTTATACGATATATGATCATGAATTTCGCCACATCATACTAATATTTAAAATTTCTTTTAATGACCATATTAATTTTTTAAATTTTTTATTGGATGACAATTACAATATATATCAATTAAACACTATTAATAATATTTAATTCTAAAAGAAAGAGAGAGTATATAAATACAAGGTATTTGTGTTCGACTTTGGCGTACAAAATATATTTTCTCTAATTTTTTCGCGCTTCATTTTACCAATCGTAACATAAAATCGCAGAACCCTAAACCTAGCATAAGATCGCAGAATCTCTCGCACATTTCTCCACCAAATCCTTCATCGAGCATTCATGCTGACCTTCCGCTACTCTCGCATTTTTCACTGAGCACTTTTCAATTCGATTTCAGAATCAATTACTCAAGTATGTGATGATATCACCGATACTGTTATCTAGTAGTTTCTATGCGGTTATTTTTTGGGTTCCATTCAAGTCAACTTTGCTGGTTCTGAACGCATGTTTTCTGATTCAATTGATTTTATGTATCGTTAAGTAGATTTTAACTTAGCTCAGGGTTTTGATTCTACTGATTTTAACTTTGTTAGGTTTTCTATTTGTTGCTACTTAGGTTCTTGGTTGTTTAGTTATGTATTGTGATGCTTTTCGACTTTAATTTCATACTCATTCCATACACTTTTAGTTTTTGTTGCAATACAACAATCACCAAAGACAGTGTAATTGGATTTAATTCTAAGGTTGTAGATGAATCCTATGCTGTCAATAGCAGGCAATAGTGTAACAGTGTAGCGGTAGCGGTGTTAGGGTTCAATGTGATGTCATCAGCAATAGTGGGTGTAGAGGAAGCTGATTGCGCCCCAAACCGACACCGCAACAGCTATTAGGATTTCAGGGTTAAATTTCTCAAAACCTTAGTTTAAAAAAAGTTATTTTAGGGATATATGCCGATTTTGGACACTTTTAAGAGTAAAAATATGTTATTCTGATATGTTATGTTCTTGCTCACAAACAATTGTTCTGTTTTTCCTACTTTTGGTTTAGTTATGTTATGTTTTTCTTCTCTGTTAGTTTTATTGCTTTTTTTACTTTAAGTTCTTTAATTATTAAGTAAATGAATGTCTCTATAATTTTATGTAGTTTTTCTATTTTTGAGTATTTATATTTACGTTGCACACGGGTTTTTAGTCTTTGCAATAGCGGCTATCCCTCCTTCCACTATACTTGTTTGTATAGCATTTTAGGGGGTTGGTGCTATCTGGCATTGACATCATATATATCGGTGCATTTTGATATATTGGATGTTACTGGTACGTAATAAATAGTGAAGTTGTGTGTTCTAGTGGTGACCAAAATTTTCAAACTTAAAAAAAATTACATAACCTGAGGTGGTGGCCAAACTTTTAAAACATTAACAAAAATTACAAAATATGAAGTGGTTGTTCGGTTAGTGGTATGATATATAATACCTAAAGCAATAAAACCTCACTACCTTTACTTAGTTAAAGACACAACTTACCACGTCAAGAAAGAAGAATGTAACACTTTGTACTTCACTATGTTTCTTCATCTCCTTCATGTAATGTGTGCAACTATGCGTCATGCTTTATTAGTTATTTGAAATATTGAGATTTTGAGTTTTATGTTAGTTGCTTTTTAAATTTATGTTTATGCAACTCTTATTTGTGTGCTTACATGCTTTATTTTATTCATTTATTTATATTTCAACTGTGTTGTGGCTTCTCTATCTATCCGCTTTGCTGTCCTCTATTTCTCATATCAGTTTTTTGGCGATTTGCTATTTTCCGCTATTAATAACACTGGATGAATCTGCTAACAAGTAAAAAAAAAGAGATAAACAAGTTATGGTTAGTTATTTAGTCCTTGTAGTTGAACTTTTTTTTAATATGAATGTCATACTTTCCAATACCTTCCTGCCAGTTGCGTTTAAATAAATAAAAGAGCAACTCAAGTCAAAACTTAGCGGTTTAGGGAACAACGGACTAAAGTTTCCTTAGCTCTGCAAGATGTTATCTGCTATACAACCTTAAAGGTGTTTCACAAATAACCTTATCTCACTAATCAATTATCCAGTAGAAGTAAGAGTACAATGTGAGCTCTAACAATATGAAAAAGTACTATGCTAATCAGTTGCACTCCACATGTAAAAAAATTGATTGGAATAATTGATGCTTCTCACGTACTTGTATAACAATGAATAGGACAGGAATAATTGATTGGAACATAATAAACATATTCAACATTCATTCACCAAAAACTACTGAAGACTCAACATTGCAATAATCTTGCGGTAGCCTGTACTTGTATTTTCTCTCACGTACTTGTGTTTTCTTTCATTTCTAGCATGATGTGTAGGAAGAGAAAATAAAATCAGCTGTTACTTTCTACTCAGTATTGTCTCACTTGTGATTTTACCACTTAGGCATATTGGTTAAAGGGTTGAGCATAGGGGGAAAATGCAAGATATGAGTGAGTATCCAAGTTTTAATTTACCGTGAAATAAAAAAATTCCAACAGGCTTGAACTTGAATCAGATAGGAATTGTTCATGGCTTAGATTAGTGCTGAACTTTAAATTTCTTTAGTACATCATTTAGTTGGCGTTTTCAATTGTTTGATTGTAATTTACTCCCTATTGGTGTCATGTTGTGCTTGTTCTACCTTTGTTAAGTGTTCCGTTGTGTTCTCACTTGCCATATTCTGTTTCATAATATTTTCCGCAGCGGATGTGATGGTAATTGAATATTCCTTTTTCTTTTAAATTGTTTCCTTTTAGTATGCTTGATGGGCAAAGAATGTATGAAATTTCTAAGAGAAAGCCCAAAGTATAATGTATGCATGTATAAAATTAAATCAGTATATGTATGTATATTTATATGTGTGTATTACGTTTGTGTTGATTCACAGATTGGATTTTTGTCTCAATGAAAGTAAATAAGGAAAGGAAAGGTGTACAACGTGGGGCAAAGAAGAAAAAAAGTAATACGGAACAAAAAGCTGATGCTGAGACACATGTTAAACTGAACAGTGATGGTATATTAATGTTTTATGTCTCTACTTTTGATACTTTATTTGTAAGTTTGTTTTTCTGGCAATTTAATTTATGCAAGTTTATTGAATTGTTAGTTTTTCCATCATTGTATTGGTATCTAGTATATATATATATATATATATATATATATATATATATATATATATATATATATATATATATATATATATATATATATATATATATATATATATTTATCTCTACAACTCAAAACCATTTTTTTTTGTTTCCCAACAGGGAAAATGTCCAGAGGTGATGTTAACATTAGTTCACAGCTCAAACAACCCATTCTACCTTCTAGTGGGGAACCGTAAGTTCAGTTTATTGTTTCAGGAATCCTATTGCTCCAGCATAGCTGAGTTGAATTATCAAAAGAAGGAACTTATTGCAATCTTTTTCAGCTATTACAACACATTATGCTTACTTCAGTCAGTTATCAAATTTTTTACTAGTAATTATACATTTCAATTGGTGAAGGTTACTAGATGTTCCAGAAATTATAAAGTGGATGTTTTTCAATGGATGTTCTTCAAAGCAGGGGATTGAGCAAAGCTCCACTTTAAAGCAAGCTAAAAATCAGAAAACTACAATGACAACTATGGACACCGCTGGTAGATCTCTTCTCAAACATGGTCAACGGAAACAACAACCATTGACAGCTGGAAGTCCAATCCATGTGGGAAGATCTGCTCAAATACAACATTCTACTTTAAAGCAAGCACAAAACCAAAAAACAACTATGACTACTACAGACACTGCTGGGAGATCCATTCTCCAGCATGGTAAACGGAAACAGCAACTGTTTACAGCTGGAAGTTCAATCCACGCGGCAGGATCTGCTCAAATACATAATAACAAGCAAGATCACATGCCAGGTTTTCAAACGTGCTTTGCGAACCATTACTTTTCCATCATTATTGTTCCTCTTTTTGTCACTGCAATCCTCATGTGTGAGGCCATTGTGATTTTCTTGGTTGCTACATACTGGTTGCACGCAACCCACTCTTCTTCCCGCACTAACTAACAAGTTCAAGTTATTACAGTAAAGAGAAGCTTGAGAGTATAATAAAATTAGAAATTGAAGACAGCGTGCATGTTTGAAAATGGAGCATGTTTGTGGAATAGGAATAAGTGATCTCGCCTTTCATTTGATAGCCTTATTGACTTACTGTTAATGCTGACTTACCGAGCTTATTAATTTTTCCCCATGTTTTGGGGTATATAGATGTTTCATGTTTCTGTACTTTTCATACTTTGTTGAACTTGAAGTTTTTCTTTTTGGTGATTTAATGTGTGTATTTATGTTTCCATCATTTTTTCTCTTTCTTGGCATCTATTGTGCACATTTCTGTCTAGCTGAAAAACCATTTTTTTTTGTTCTTGATAGAGATAAAGAAGCCCAGAGATGATGTTTACATTAGTCCACAACTCAAACGCCCCATGCCACCTTCTAGTGTAGAACCGTAAGTACAATTTCTTGTTTCAGGAATACTATTGCTCCAACAGTTGGCTGAGTCGAATTATCAAAAGAAGGAACTTATTGCAATCCTTTTCAGCTATTAGAACACATTATATTTACTTCAGTCAGTCATCACAATTTCTACTAATAATTATTATACGTTTCTTGATGAAGGTTAGTAGATGTTCCAGACAGTATAAAGTCTAATGCTGAATTGTATCGAGGCAAGTTGAGAAGTTTTAAAACAACGAATAGAAGCATACAAGATCTTCCGAAGCAGGGGATGGAGCAAAGTTCTACTTTAGAGCAAGCAAAAAATCAGAAAACAATGAGGAGTACTATGAACACTGCTGGGAGATCCATTCTCAAACAGGATCAAAGGAAACAACAATCATTGACAACTAGAAATTCGTTCCCAGTGGTAGGATCTGCTCAAATGCAACATTCTACTTTGAAGCAAGCAAAAACTCAGAAAACAATGAAGACTACTATAGAAACTGCTGGGAGATCCATTCCCAATCATGGTAAAAGGAAACAGCAATCATTTACAGCTGGTACTTCAAGCCAAGTGGCAGGATCTGCTCAAATACAACATAACAAGCATGTTAGCAAGCCAGGTTTTCAAACATGCTTTGCCAATCTTTACTTGTCCATTATTATTGCCCCTTTCATTACTACAGTCTTCATCTGTGACTGAGGCCATTGTGATTTTCTTGGTTGCTACATTCTGGTTGTTAACTACCATCACTATACCACGGTAAAAATGGTTCAAAACCTGGCCTGTGACTTGGACTAGGCTTTTTAATGCACTGCACACAACCCATCCTTCTTTGTGCACTAACTAACAAGTTCAAATTATTACAGTAAAGAGAAGCTTGAGTATAATAAAATTAGAAATTAAAGAGTGTGTGCATGTTTGAAAATGGAGAAAGTTTGTGGAATAGAAAGAAGTGATTTTACTTTACACATGACAAACTTTGTCTTACTCTTAATACCGTTTTACCCCCTTATTTTATGTTTTGGGGTATTATCTCTTATATTATGCTACTGACTTACTGTTATTAGTGACTTACTGAACTTATTAATGGCTTGTTTCATGTGTTGAAAAACCAAACTAGTGGGCCGCTCTATGTTCGGGGGAAGCACCGGTTCTTCTGCTCAACCCCCAAAGGACCTTGTTGATCATGGATCATCCACTAAGCAGAAGACTACCCGAAAGTGTCCATCAATGTCACTGGATGATTATTTTAAAAGGAATGAGCAACAACTTGAAGTTGACAAGGGTATTAACTGTGAAAATAATGATGGTGATGTTCAGGATGATATTTCCTATGAAAGTGATGATGGCAAGAAAACTAATGATGATCCAATAGAAGGTAACACTCCTACTTGTTAACTCGTTTCATCATCACTCACATTTTATCATTATCACTTACATTTCATCATTGTCATCACAAATGGTAGATATGATATGCATATGCATATGACGCTCTTCTGTTGCTCTTAGGATTAGGGTAAAATGTCCCTTAGTAATAATAATAAAAATAACAGTTTCGACACTAACCCTCAAGCTGGTGAATTGGTGTTTTCCATTCCGAGCTTGGAAACAATATTTTCAAAGTTGTTACGATTCAGCTCCTTTGTTAGAAGATCTTCAAAGTTGCTTTGGGCGGGGACACATATGGAGTGCATGTTAGGCCACTCTGTCAACTTCGATATACTTGGTTCTGTCTGGCAGTACAGATTAGGGGCTATGATAATAGTAGACCTGTTATCAGTTATCACAGTAGTGTTTCATATGTTCATCCCATTTTATCTTCAAGTCCTCCAAAATGATCTTCAACCATAGTAATTCACATATCCCTTGTGTCATTGCTCTGAATTCCACTTCAGCACTAGACCTGGATACCACACTTCGTTTCTTACTCTTCCACGTCACATTATTCCCACACAGGAAAGTGCAATATCATGTAGTTGATCTCTTATTCACAATTGACCTACATAGTCATCGTCATTATATGCTTTATGACCCAGACTTCCATTTCCCTTACACAATTTCTCTTCCTGGGGTTCCTTTCAGTTATTTCACGATTTTGAGTGCTTCTTGGGAGCGAACCTCCTTTGGTTGGTGCGTGAATTGCTTAACTAGGCTTACAACAAAGCAATGTTAGGTCTAATATGCGATAGATATAAGAGCCTTCCAAACCTTCAATACATTTTCCTGTCAACAACAGCCAACATCTTCTGCATTCTCAACTTCAAATTTTGATCTATTGGTGTACTCGTAAGCTTGCTTGCTGCCTTGCCCGTTTCTTGTAAAAGATCAATGATGTATTTTTGTTGGGATGTGAAAGTCCGTTTCTTGGAGAGGGCCACTTCAATTTCTAACTTCTAAGAAATACTTCAATTTCCCCAAGGTCTTGATCTCAAGTTCATTGGCTAGATGTTGTTCTAATCCTAACAGGTATTGGTCATTTTCATTATTGCCCTTCACTATAATGTCATTCACATATAATAACAACACCGTTACTCTCCCATGATTTTCTTTGAAGCCTAGACCTATCATGACACAAGTAAACCTCTAAAACCACTTAAGCTCACATAAAGCCTTTTTCAAGTTAGTGTTGTCAACATTGTTCACCGTATCCACAGGTTATGTTCATGTAAATTTATTAAGGAAAGCACTATTTACATGGAATTGATGCAAGTTCCAATTGTATTTAGCTGCTAAAGATAAAGCACACAAGCATTATTCATTTTTAAAACTAAAGTAAATTCTGTGAATAATCTACTCCATAATTTTGAGTGAATCCTTTGGCTACTAATCTTGCCTTGTATCTTTCAATAGATCCATCAATCTTGTATTTTTTAGTGTGTATTCATTTGTACCCTACACATATTTTTTCTTCCATTTGATAGAAGACCCAATTCCCGAGTAATGTTCTAAACCAGGGGGTAGAGTGGCTTGTTGGTACTGGTGTATTTTCTAAGGGCAATTGATAGATGTAGATCTTCATAGTTAGTGGTGGTGGTATTGAGCTGAGTTTTGGTTTCTTATGTTGTATTGGACTGTATTCTGGTCGCCTATGTAAGGTTGGGCTAGACTCTGGTTTGCCCGCATGAGGAAAATCAGAAGTTAGTTTGAAAGGCCAAGTGGCAGGATCTACTCAAATACAACATAAAAAGCTAGACCATAGGCCAGGTTTCCAAACATGCTTTTCCAGTCATCACTTGTCCATTATTAATAGTGCTCCTTTCATCACTACAATCGTCATTTGTGAGGCCATTGTGATTTTGGCTGCTACATTCTGGTTGTTGACCACTATTACTATACAATGGTTCAAAACCTGGCCTGCGATTTGTACTAGGCTTTTTAATTGCCCCACACACAACCCATTCTACTTCATGCATTAACTAAGAAGTCCAAATTATTAGACTACACTAAAGAGAAGCTTGAGAGTATAATATAATTGGAAATTAGAGAGATGTGTCGTGTTTGAAATGGAGGAAGTAGTGATATTGCTTTTTGTATGGTAAATTAATTGACTTACTGTTAATACTGTTCTTTCCCCTTATTTTGTTTTATTATTTTGGGGTATTGCCTCTCATGCTACTCTACTGTCTTACTGTTAATATACTGACTTACTGAACTTTGTTATTCTGTTTCATGTTTTGAAAAACTAAACTAGAGGACCACAGTCATTTTGGTGGATTAAGCAATCAATCTTCTGCTCAGTTCCAAAAGGACCATATTGATCATGGACCATTCAAGAAGCAAAAGACTACTCGAATGTGTCCATCAATGTCACTTGATGATTATTTCAAAATATATAAGCCACAACTTGAAGTTGAGGGTGATATTAACTATGAAAATAGTGATGGTGATGTTGAGGGTGATATTAACTATGGAAATGATGGCGGTGAGAAAACTAATAACAATCCAATGGAAGGTAACACCCCTACTATGTTTCATCTTCATCACTTATACCTTCCCTTAGTTGTTCATTCTTTCTGTGTTAGTTTTTGGTTACCTATCTGTTAGTATTTAGTTGTTTCAGCTGTACATTCAGATAGGGTTCCATTGTTAGGCTCCTCTTATCTATATAGTAAAGTAGCCCCTTTGTACAACAGTTTGTTAATTCATATATGAAATCAGATGATTTATTCAGTAAATCATCTGTGTATAGGCTTTGCTTTTTTTTTTCCTGCTATATTCTTTACTGCTTTGTATCAGAGTTGGTTGAGCCTTATATATCTCTTATGCTGTCTGAATCAAAATATGTCTGTACAAACGATGTGTATGCATATGATCATAGTTAACTCAATTTACTTTATCTTATATATAACTTGTATGATATTGTACTGCTAACTAGGCGAAGCATCAAAAAAAGGGAAAAGAGGAAGGACACGGTGCTTGGAAATTCATGCCCGGTCACTTGCTGAAAGACAAAAAATCACCTTAAATGAAGAAGGAGAGCCCATTGGACCAACTCAAAAGATAGTTTCTGAATTCAGCAATTTTTTGGGATCAGTAGCAAGGATGTCAGATTTATGTCCTCTTACTTACACTAATTGGAAGGCTATACCAAACAAGAAGGAGAACATATGGGCTTATGTCAATGTAACAACTCATCTAGCATGTGTGTTTGGGCATTCTGATAAAATATATTTGTCTAATCACGATCCTTTTTTTTGCAGAAAAAATACATTGTTCCAGAAAAAGGAGAGAAGGTTGTGTATGCTATCATAAATGATGCTTGGAGGCGGTACAAATGTTCTATTAAAAGAAATCATTTCACTAAGTATGAAAACTTGTGTGATCGGCTGAAAAACCGTCCAGCTAACATACCAGAAGCACACTTTAGGAAATTAATGAATTATTGGAGTTGTGAAATCGTTCAAGTAAGATAAATTTGATTTGAATTGTGTATACATTATTATTTTCAGATTTAATGAATTGAGTTTCTCATTCATGAGTGCAGAAAATTAGTCATCAAAATGCTAACATTACAGCTCAACAAAAATGTAGACATCGAGCAGGTCCCATAAGCTTTGCTATCATCAGGGAAAAACTGGTATCTCATATTTACTACTATTAGCGAACAAGTAAATTTTATTTTTGGTTACGACTGATTCTTTGTTATCCTGGGCAAGCTTCATATTGGGATTTAAGTCCCCACTGAATGGACTTCTTTCTGAAAATGTCCACACTTGTAGAATGGAGCCACCTACACCAACTACTAGGGGAAAATTCTGACGTTGATGAAGAAATGGATGTGAATGACTAATATTATTGTCACTTAAAACCAACAACCTCAGTGGAAGAAATCTACATATTTTGGTCTTGTGAAGCTTGCTCCGGATGTCGAATATTTAGATTCTACCGTCAATGATGATTTTTAACTACTATTAATAAATCTCATTTTGCTTTGTGTAGCGTGCAGCCAAGGATGATAGAGAGCCCCCTAGTCAAGCTGAGGTTTTTATTGAAACACGACAAAGCAAGAGAGGAAATCAGCTAGACCAAGTTACAAGTAACACAATCGTAAGTTTTTCTTTATAATTTTATCTAGTCAAATATAATCATATATATGCTTAACTAATGTTGCTTTAATTTTGCCAGACAAATCTTAAAGATTTGATCATAAATTCTGGTCAGCCTTCTGATGAGGCATTTCGAACTGTCTTCGGCAAAGAAAAACCAGGAAGAGTGCGCTGCCATGGAAGAGTTACAACACCTTCTCTCTTGAAAAGAAATAAAGAAATTTCAGAAATTGAAATGAAGCATGCTGCTGAAGTTAAACATTTAACTGAAAAGGTTCAAGAAATGAGGGTAAAACATGAAATGTTGGAGACTAAACATAGTGAAGAGATGGCAGCAATAGAGGGAAAATTGGAAGTTCTTCTAAGGCTCATGCTAAACCAAAGCAACTCAGGCCATGATATGGGGGATTTGGTAGCTTTGTTAACCCTAAATGAAAATAACAATGCTCTGTATTCATCTGCATCTGCACACACCCTAAATAATCACGAGGTATGCTTTCCTTACAGTTGAAACAATAATTTCATTCTCAATAGTTTCCACCTTTCATTTCTTACTGCAATTCCTCCACTGTTGTGAGGCATGGACACCACTAACATGATGGTGCGTGTCCCAGTGTCCACCCCGTACGAACCTCGCACATGTGTCAGACAAGTGTCTGCATTTTTTTTCTTTGCTTTGACACACTTTAGACACTCATTGGACACACTATAGAATCTCTAGTGTCCCAAATCTATGTCCCAAATCATTCTTGTCAGAGTATAAATCATTACCACACAGAATGCAGGTTACCCTCATTGAGAGCTAAAGCGATAATTTAAGAATGCATCTGATTGACGATTAATTCTAAATTGTCTTTTTCTTGCTGATTTTAGTATTTTTATCTTGTAGGTAAATCATAACGCTACGGGGGAAGAACAGTCAAATGATGACTTGGAAGAAGAAGATGATGAACAATTGTACGATGATGACTTGGAAGAAGAAGATGATGAACAATTGTACGATGATGACTTGGAAGAAGATGATGAACAATTGTACGACGATGACTTGGAAGAAGAAGAAGATGAAGAACAATTATACGATGACTCGGAAGAAGATGAAGACTATACAGACTGATTCATCAATGCCGGGGCTTCTTTTCATTTTCTTTTGTGATAAGAACGTAAACACTATTCCTTTCTACTTTGGGCTGATAATAGAACCTGCAAGTTATATATATCTTTTTACAGGTTTGGCTGTAATCACTTAAAAGAGAAGCTAACAATATGGTCTATTTTTTTGTCAAAGTTTACCCAACTTAACAAAGCAGTTTGGTTATTGGAAGGAGTTTGCAGTTGCTTATCTGATTTAGGGCTTGTTTGGATGAGCTATTTGCTTCTATATGTTTTGACACTGATTTAGGGCTTGTTTTGACAGCATTTTTCATAAATTATTTTGAAATTGTTTATATAAATTCTTCAAGATAATGAAAACAACTTATAGCATTTGTAAAATCAATTTTCTTTTTTCATTCTAAATAAACAAATCATTCATCACTGACTAGGGTGGATGAGCAAAGGTAGTCTTAGAGAATCACTTATAATGTGATGATGACCGACGAAGAAAATATACAAATATTACTACAAACTAAATTCAAAATCAAGATTCGAATGAAATTGTGCATGTGATCAGATAAAGTATCACGATTATACTTATAGATTAATATAAAACAGTTTTAGGTTTAAGGTTTGAAAACATTCAAACATTTTCTCCTCAAAAACTTAATATGAAATTTGGAGTGTTTTGTTTCATTTGACACCTTCAAGATTTTGTTTGGGAGTTTTAGAGGCTTTGTTTTTATTCTCAACATTAAAAAAAGGAAAAAAAATTGCATTGGAGAGTTTTGAAAAATTTATAATATAATTTTTGTTTTTATATTATTTCAAAATGATAAACTTATTTTATTATCCTAAACAAATATTTTTTTTTCAAAAAATATTGACCATTTTTTTTTACATCTAATTTTTTTTTTTAATTTTTTGAATCCCTTCTCTCTTCTCCAAACTCTTAAACAAGACGTCATTTTCATTTTCTCTTCTCCAAACTCTCAAACAAGAAGTCATTTTCATTTTATATTGTTCTATTGTTTTCAACAATTTTTGATAGTGTCAAGAAAATGCATGAATCAACAGTTTAATCATGCTAATTGTGTTATGGTAACTTGAGAAACAAAATAAGAATTGCGCTTGTGACTGATTTAAATTTATTATTTATTAACTTTGAAAACTTTTTATTTTTATTTTTAAAATTTTAATCCATAGACAAATTAACTATAACCACTAAACTCATCCATACAATCACATGAAAACATTTCTAGTTTGGAAGTATAAACATCTTTAAAAAAATGTGATTAATTTAAAATGTTAAAAGCAAAAGTTTATATTATTTATGTTTGAACCATTCCTATTGACAATATTTAAGAATATCTTTATTTTAATAAGCTTAGATGATTGTGAAGATGTTTGAATCAACAATTTGATTATGTTGATGGTGCTATCTTAGGAATATAAAACAAACTAGCTTAAAACTTGAATTTATAAATATAACCTATATAACATAGTGCTAACTTAAGTCCTATGTTGCACATTATTAATAGATAATATTTTCAGAAGTCAAATTCCAGAAACAAATGGTACCCCAGAAGCTGAAATCCAATTTCCACCTTGCAAAAATCTACTCACTGTAAAAGGAGAAGCTTCTTCAGCACTCTTCAACACATGAAAACCAGGCCAATTAACCCTATTTTCAGTAGAAGCACCATTTCCAGTATTCATATATTCCCCATAATACAAAGTTGAAATTGCAAAACTACCCTCCCATTCACCCCATCCCTTAGGATGAACCAAACCATCCAGATCACTTTTAAGAAACACCGTCCTTGAATATTTCTTCCAAGGCCTACCTAAAAACGTGTTCACAGAATCCTTCACCGTCACGAACTCCGAATCCGGCCTAACCCTAGAGGCTTGTATGGAAAATCCGGTCGGTTCGTTGGGATTGTCTCGTCCTTGCGCGGTGATGAAGTTTGATTGGTGACTCAGTGGTTTTCGAATGAAAATGTCGCAGTTTTGAAGTACTGCAGCTGCGTCGCCGAATATGAAGTCGATTGTGCCGTATATGCGACAGTCGCGATAGAATTGTCGACTCGAGAATAGGTAGAGTGTGTCTTGGTAGCCTCTGAAGCTGCATCTATAGAAGACTGATAAGTCTGAACTTACTTTGAGGGCTACTGCCTGATGGTTTTGTGGTCCGGCTGTGTTCTCAAATGTCATGTCTCTTGCCCAAAATCCATCCCCCGATACATCTGTTTCATATATATATATATATATATATATATATATATATATATATATATATATATATATATATATATATATATATATATATATAACCGTGTTAGTATATTGAATTATGAAGTTCGGAATCTGCACTAGTAGATATTTTCTGAGTGACTTACCAAATGTGGCAGAGTTAAGAGTGGTTCCACCACGAAGAACATTCCTATTTCCAGTGATAACAGTTTTATCAATTCCATCTCCAACAAACATTATATTATGCAACTTACTTCCAATCTCAACTTTTTCATTGTACACTCCAGCTTTCACATGTATAACAACTCTTGAAGGACGATTATGCCCTCTTGAAGCAAGTGCATCCACTGCTTCTTTAATTGTTTTATAGCTTCCAGAACCATCTTGTGCCACTGTGAAATCTGCTTCATGGTTTTCAACACTCCATGATTCTAATAGTCCATCATTTTCTTCTGATATTGTAATCCTTTGAAATTTATCTGAAAAAAAATATGAATATATAACGGGGAATTCTTATAAGTTGGATAGAGTTACAGACGCAAGAAACAAGACACCCGAAACAAATACCAACACAAATACAGACACCAGAAACAAAAAGTTGGATAGTTACAGACACTAAAAACAAAACACAAACAAAGATACAGATACCAGAAATAAAACACCAACACCGACACGTCTGTTGTTCATGGATAATAATTGCGGCATAACGAGGTTAATGCATATTCTAGTCAGTTTTTTATTTGTTTTGTTTGTTTTTTTACGGTAAAGAACAATATTCTGACTTTTGATAAAAGTATTGAGATTCTTGAAAATTCTTATGCTAGATATAGGTAGAGGAAGTTGAAACACGTAGTTAATAGAAAATGACAAATCTGAACAAGATTGAAAGAAGTACGTTTTGATAAGCGCTTCTAAGCGCCGCACCGTTTCGTGTATATCCATTTAAATTTTGTCTTTTTATAATATTTTTCTTGATAGATTAAATATGTGAGTAGTTAGTTCATAAAAAAAATAATAGGTTGAGTAATTAGCTTATAAAATATTTAAGCTTGTGAAATTGTTGAAAATATCAGAATAAAGTTTCAAATGGAGATTCTATGTTTAAACAAAAGTCCATGTCTTTAAACAGTTTTAAAATTTGTTTTTATTAATGATAAGAGTGATACTTTTCTTTTCTTTATTGATAAAATGATATTTTTAAAGCTTCCTACTATATAAAGAGTATTACATATAAAGAGAAGGTAGATGAATAATATAATTTGTTATTTATGTAGCATTTAGTGCACTGGCAGAAGGTAGATGAGGCTTAGGTAATGTAAAATTTTATACTAATAGAGAAAAGAGAAAAGTGATGGTACACGTTACACTTTGAATTAATGACGATTTTATATTCCGTTAAATTGGATTTTAAATTTTAAATTATTTAAATATTTTAATTTTATATATATATATATATATATATATATATATATATATATATATATATATATATATATATATATATATATATATATATATATATATATATATATATATATATATATATATATATATATATATATATATATATATATATATATATATATATATATATATATATATATATATATATATATATATATATATATATATATATATATATATAAAATATTTTTTTAGAGTGACACTATCATTAAACTCATACTAATATTAATATTGATCCATTATACGATCCTTTTCATTTTTCTTAAGAAATATGTACCACTATTATTATGATTTTGTGTATAAATAGTTAAGAAATATTAAAATATGTACCTCTATTACTATGATTTTGTGTATAAATAATTAAGAAATATTAATATTTTTAAAATTTTGTATTTTATAATAATTGACATTTCCATTTTTTAAAAGAAATATATATTATACTAATGAAAAATTCTCTTAAGTCTATAATTGGTTTTGTGCTTGAATCAATTAAAATTGACTGTAAATTAAATGTTTATAATAATTTTGACTTATTAATTTTTTTATTGAGTAGAATTAATTTTTTCTCTAGTTTGAGTTAAATTTTATAGCTTTTAAGTAAAGTTAAATTTTACACTCAAATTTGCTGAATTCATTTTTTGTAAATATATTTAAATTTAATTTATTTAAAGTTCAATTCACATTTTCAAATAAAACCAAATTTAAAAAAATAATTTTAAATAAAATCACTTATAAAATAAATTTTAAAATAAAATCAAGTTTATGAATTAATTCATTTAAAACTATTTTTTTGTCTCGTAGAGCCAAGAATATATTAAATAAAAAATAGTTTAAAAATGTAAGAAAGACACAAGATTCCCATCTTTTATAGAGGAAAAACCTTCCTTAAAAAAGTAGTATAGTTTTTTTTATCACAATAAACAAAATTTTGTATAAGTTATAATAACTTTTTTAAAACAAAAAAGTTATAATAATAAATTATTACCTTTGCTTTTGACTTTGTTTTTAGAGTACAAAACAAGCATTTGGCCAAGCAAACTTGTCAAGTTTCTACCCAAAACATGATCACCTTGAACATGCCCTTTTTCCTTCAACCCATCCAAACAAGTCCTATGATTTGTCATCAATGCACTCACCCATATAAGAGCATCATCATTACTATAACCCCTCTTTCCAACCATCATATCCCTAAGCCTAAACTCACTCTCCTCATAGAGTTTAGCACAATCTCTTAAAGCCAAAACCCTTGTTTGATTCAATGATGACACACTCATACTTTCCAAGCCATGTAATTTCATAGAGTTATCAACCCAATTCATGGCTTGTGAAACTTGTGTTTTGGCCATTTGGAGAATCTCCATTTCTTGGAGACAAAAGGAAGAGGTTGTGGACATGACAAAGAAGAGAAACAAAACGGTGGCATAGGTTGTCATTTTTTTTGTTTGTTTATTTGAGAAGTTTGATGAGTGATATGTTACTTGCATGGCTTGATTTATAGCCAGCTGAGGAAGCATAAACACATGGGTTACTAGCCATGTGTCACTAAAACTTGTTACCTAACCTAGGTGACATTTGTAGTATCTTGGTACATCGAAATTACTTTGAAGTAAATATATTTTCTGAAAATTTGTTTTCTTTATATGAAAGAAGAATGTTTGTTTCCTTAAGATGATAAAGTCGATTGTATCAGGAATATTTGTCATTATGAATGCCATAAGTAGAATTCTATTACATTTTTTTTAAAGTAATAAATATCAACCAAAAGTTAGCACATATTTTTGATTAGTGAAAAAAAAAAAACTAAAAAGAAGGTTTGAATTGTAGTTAAAAATATTTTTTTCTTCAATTTTTTTTTTTTAAGAATATCGACCAATGAATTGAACACAAAAACGTTTTGAATACAATTAAATAAATGTAATGCTAAAATAAAAGTAAATGAGAAACTAGTTGATCACAATTAAATCGATAGATACATATTTTTTATTACGGCGATTTAGGGTTGTGTAAGAAATCCAGTAAATAATTTGAGACCACAAGAGAATGAGTTAGCACAAGAGAATGAAATAATGGATAAAAATAATTATGCTAGTGTGAAGATTCTTAACACTAGATAAGGTGTATAGAGGATAAGAATTTGGTGTGGAATAATTGATATTTCTTCTCCTTTCCTCTAGACCTTTGTTTGGGTACTTCTCTCGTGAGAAGTTTAGTTTGTTTTCATGATCTTTACTTTTTGTTATTGAGATTACTTTCCTCTTGGTGTAGGAGTGTACTTGCTTTTGTTATTATGCAATAACATTGTTAACATATGGCTCAACGAAATTGAATCATGATGATTTAGAAATATTGAAGATAACACATAGAAAAGATAACATGATATTATTATTGCTTCAAGTGAGTTTTACAGAATGAATCTCATGCTATTAATAGCAAAAAGAGTAACAGTTAAAAAATTAAAAAACAAGGGTGGAAGATTAGTTATTGCGCCTATATAGTGATATTGTACTTATGAATTTCAACAACTTCCCTCAAACTAGAGTGTATGTGCAACAGTCTAAGTTTGGAAACACAATTATGAAAGGGTCCTAGGTGCAGAGCTTTAGTGAACAAGTCTGCAACTTGGTTGATTGTGTTGATAGGCATAAGGTGGATTGTCTTAGCTTGTAATTTATCACGAATAATATGGCAGTCCATCTCGATGTGATTCGTTTGCCCGTGGAAGATAGGATTGGTGGCAATGTATATTGCGTTTTGGTTGTCGCAATAAAGAGTGACAAGAAGGGGATGGGGGATTTTGAAGTCTTGAAGAAGGTAGAACAGCCATTGTGCTTCGCACGTTGTGTTTGCAAGAGTACGGTATTCCGCTTCAGAAGATGAACGAGACACCACAAGTTGTTTCTTTGTTTTCCAGCTGATGAGGTTGTCGCCTAAGAAGAAGCAGAAACCTGAGGTTGATCTGCGAGTCATTGGACAGGAGCCCCAATCAGAGGCAACAAACCTAGTTAGTTTGAAAGAGGATCCACGCTTAAAGAACCATCCAAGTACTGATGCGTTTTTGAGATAACGAACAATCTTGTGTTCCGTAATAAGATGTACTTGAGTAGGCCTTGCAAGGTATTGGCTCAACCTGCAAACAGAAAAAATGATATCAGGTTGTGAATGTGTTAAATATAGTAACTTGCCTATGATATATCTGAAGGTGGAAGGATCAATCAGGGCAAGAGCATCAGGGTCATCAAGTTTTTGCTTGGGATCCATAGGAGTTGAGGTAGGTTTAGCACATAGGAGGCTAGTTTCTTGCATCAAGTTAAGGCAGTACTTGCGTTGGCAAAGTGTAAGGCCTGCTGAAGAGCGAGCAATTTCAAACCCAAGGAAGTAGCGTAATAAACCAAGATCCTTGATGCTGAACTTGATGTCCAGAAGTTGTTTAATTGTATTGATTTCAACAATTGAGGTGCCTGCAAGTATTAAATCAACAACATATACAAGTATAACAGTGAAATAGTCAGCACCCAATTTGGTAAAAAGAGAATAATCTGATTTGGATTGGGAGAATCCAAGATTAAGAAGGGTGTGAGATAGTTTTTTATTCCATTGGCGACTGGCCTGTTTAAAGCCATAAATAGATTTCTTAAGTTTACAAACCATGTCAGGAGGTACATTGAGGCCAGATGACGGTTTCATATAAACCTCTTCATCAAGATCCCCAAATAAAAATGCAGTATTTATGTCTAATTGGTGAATGTGCCAGTTAGCAGAAACAACAACAGACAACAAGATTCTTATGGTGGTAAAATTTAATTATAGGACTACATGTTTCTAAATAGTCAAGGCCTTCGGTTTGATTAAAGCCTTTTGCAACAAGCTGAGCTTTATATCGCTCAATAGTGCCACTGGGAAGGTATTTTAGTTTGAAAATCCACTTACATCCTATGACACGTTTGTTGGGAGGTAAGGATGTAATCTCCCAAGTGTTAAGGCTATTGAGGGATTGAACCTCAGAGGCAATAGCCTGCTGCCAGTTAGGATTAGTAACGGCAGAAGTATATGAAGAAGGCTCTTGAACAAATGAAAATTTTAAATTAAACAATCTATGAGATTTAGATAAATTAGCATATGAAATGTAATGAGAAAGAGGGTAAGGTTGCATACCTAAATTATTGGAAGGAAAAGGAGGAGAAATACCTTGAAATAGAGAACAATGATAATCCTGCAAATATGTGGGTTGCCTTGAAGGTATGTGATCCGCTGTCACGCACTGATCAAAACGAATAATTTTAAAAATAATAGTTTAGCGACAATGACTCGAGTCGTATCACAAAGATTCTTATATTGAATTAACCGACTAAATTAAAGGTTTATGGGAGGTTTTAGGTTTCGATTTAGAAAACAAGAGAAAATAAGTGATTATCAAATAAGCTAAAACGAATAGTCCTACTGATTCGGGTTCCAACTTATCATTGGTTACTATAACACCAATCCCTAAGCTATCCGTTCCTATTCGATTATGAGATCAATTAGACAAGCGCAATCAATATCTTATGAATTTAAGCAGATTCGATCCTATTTGATTATGAGATCAATTAGATAAAGCATGACAGTTTAAAGACTAGGCGAAGGCTAACGAAGAAGTTAAGTTAACACACAATTAAAATTTGGAACATGCATACAATCAAATTTAATCAAATCTATCCAGCAATCGAATTAAGCAAATGAAAGCAATCAAATTAAGCAAATGACTTCATAGAAAAGAATTGAAAGGAATCGAAATTAAATTGGTATTAGAATAACTTCAAAGTGATGAAACCGTACAATAGAAATCGTGAATAATGTGTAATGTGAACAGTGTCGCGGCTGACTTCTTATACAAAAATAAGGATTTCCCCTTTTAATTCTAACTGGGTCGAAAAACCTAAAAGCTGGCCCAAAACTAGTTATTCTCTAAAGTCTAAAACTTCAACGAATTATTTGATACTGCTTCACTCCGAATCAACTTTTGTTCTCAACATAGAACTTGTATCCCTTTCTCTTAGCTTTCTAACTCCTATTAGAACGCGTCCATCCGACTCTCGTAGCTCAAATTATGGTCTGCACAGTGAACATATATCAAATAAATGTTAATGCTAAAAATAAAATAAGAAATTAAATTAAAAGGGAAAAATAAACTTAAAATAGAAAGGAAAGAACACACTCGAGTAATTAAGTTGGGGAGGTGATCGCATAAGCATCCTTTCCCGAAGAGAGATTTTCTACGGTCTCCTCTTCCAAAGTGGAGATCTCATAGAGTAACTTTGGGTAGAATCCATTGACTTTGATATTTTTATTAGTCTCTTCGCCTTTTATTCCAGGATCAAATAAGAATCTTCAATAAAATTAAAATTAAAAATAAAAACAGAAAAACTTCAAAACTTCAAAACAAACAACACATGCATTTCCCAAGGTTTTTAAAATGACAAAAGTGTAAGTAAAATCCTAAGTCTAAGCTTCATGAAAAATGGTGTTAGTGAGAAACATTTTGTAACATTTAAAGCAGATAAGGGGAAAGTTTACCGGAAAGTACATCATAAGTAGCAAGATCCTCACAAGATAAAATTCACTCAACTCTCAACTGTTTATATTAACTGTTTATACTCAAAACACAACATGAAAGTTAGTACTACCATAAGCTTGAAAAGACTCTAACATCCACAATTTAAATACATGCACACAAAGATCAAAAGGACTTTTATTCAGGTTGTAATGTGGCCAAGGTAAGGGTAAGATAAATCCTAAGGGGTACTAGGCTAAAATTCAAAGGATCAAAAGAAAGGTGAAGGAACCTGAGGGAGTTGAACTTCAAAATATTTCATTCACTTACAAACAACTTGTCTTTTCTCTTTTTCTCTTTTTCTTTTTTTCTTCTTTTTCTTCAGAAGAAAATTATATTGACATCCTTCTTTTTTGTTCCATATTTTTTGTATTTTTTCTTTTTCAGTAATTTTTCTTTTTTCTACCAACCTTTGAAACATCACAACTATATTGTTCAACCTCACCCAACTTCATACCAGACTCTTTCAACCCTTTGAATATGGTGATAATATTGTTTTTCACTTTTAGCCTTGTAAATGAGTTTAAACAAAGAATGTGATAATATGCTCAAAGGGGTTTCCAAACAAGAGTTAATATTTGCAGGGATGGCTTTTTGGCTAACTGGCTCAAAATAAAACAAAACAACATGCGTTTATCATATCAGTGTGCACAAGTAAACAAAAAGTTTCAACAGAGTCAATTCAAATTTTAGAGACTAACAAACATGAGTGAAACACACAAGAAAGAAAATATGGATTTTTGAATATTATCCATTAAAAGGCTCAAAATCTCACAAGTTTAATGATCTACCACAAATGATGCACAATCTAGATTTTAGTCCTACTTAACATGCCAAGAATGCACCAATAAAAAAAATTCAATCACATCACACCATAATGTAAGATAATGGAATTGTTGTCTTTCTCATTGATCTGAATAGAATATATATACATCAATGTGTAACCTTTGGTCAACTATCTAATAATGATACAACCTAATTATAGGAAATTAATTATGACTAATTACAACAAAATATTCTATTCTATCACACCCCCGCAGTCGAAGCGGGAGGTTCACGGACGCTTAGACTGGTCCGAAAATCATCAAAGAGAATGCGAGGAAGTCCTTTGGTGAAGATATCTGCGATCCGATGTCTTGAGGGAACATGAAGGACGCGAGCCTGACCACGAGCCACTTTTTCCCGAACAAAATGAATGTCCATCTCAATATGCTTAGTGCGCGCGCTGATGCTGCACAGGATTACCGGATAGATAGATGGCACTAACATTGTCACAATACACCAAAGTGGCTTGAGGAATAGGAAAATGGAGTTTTAGAAGAAGGTTGCGAATCCAACACGATTCGGAGACAACATTCGCAATCCCCCTATATTCGGCTTCAGCACTGGAACGGGAGAGTGTTGGCTGTCTTTTGGAAGACCAAGAAATAAGGCTGTCACCTAGAAAAACACAGTAACCAAAAGTGGAACGTCTGGTGTCAGGACATCCACCCCAATCAACGTCAGTGTAGGAGATAAGCTTTGTAATGGGAGATGTGGATAAATATAGTCCAAAATGTAAAGTTCCCTAAACATAGCGTAAAATGCGCTTAAGAGCAAGCATGTGTTCTGTGCGAGGGGCATGCATGTGAAGACAAACTTGCTGGACAACATATGATATGTCAGGTCGAGTGAAGGTGAGATACTGTAGGGCCCCTGCAAGACTCCGATACAAGGATAGATCCTCATAAGAAGTGCCGGAGGAGGTGCTAAGTTTCTGCTTGGTGTCAACAGGAGTGGCTGATGGTTTACAGGACGTCATGCCAGCACGTTCAATGATCTCTGAAGCATAAGTGCTTTGACTGAGAAATATGCCATCAGGATGACGAGATACTGCAATACCCAGAAAGTAACTCAGAGGGCCCAAATCCTTCATTGCAAACTCAGATGCTAAGAGTGACATAATTGATTTGCGGAGGACCTGAATGGAGGTGATAAGGATGATGTCGTCTACATACAGTAGAATGTAGGCCATGTCTAAACCTTGGCGATATATAAAGAGGGAGTGGTCTGATGTGCTATGGCGAAAACCAATGGTGGCGACATAGTCAGCAAAACGTTGGTACCATGCCCTAAGCGCTTGCTTGAGACCGTATAATGACTTCTTCAACTGACATACATAATCTGGATGACGGAGGTCACGGAAACCCAATGGCTGATGCATGTAAACAGTCTCCTGAAGATCACCATGTAAAAAAGCATTCTGGACATCCAGTTGATGAATGGGCCAGGATTTGGAGAGAGCAATGGTAAGCACTGTTCGAATGGTAGCGGGTTTCACCACGGGGCTGAAAGTCTCGTCACAATCCACACCTGCAACCTGTGACCTGCCATCACCAACAAGACGAGCCTTATAACGCTCAAAGGAGCCATCTGAATTTTTCTTATGTCTAAAAATCCACATACATCGAATAAGATTAGCATCACAAGGACGAGGGACTAAATCCCACGTTTTATTTCGAATAAGAGCATCGAATTCAGATTGCATTGCGGATTTCCAATTCGGGTCTGATAAGGCTAGTTTGGGGTTTTTAGGTATGAGAGAGATGGTGTGGTCAGAGTGAGAGATTGATAAGTTAAATATCGTGCGGGGTTTGACAATGCCTTTCATGCTTCTGGTGGTGATGGTTCGTGTAGGTTGAGGTGGATGCGGTTGACTTGGTGGTGTTGATGGAGAGTTACTTGTAATGGGTTTGTTGATCGAAGAGGTAGGAGATGATGATTGTTGGTTTATTGAGGGTAGTGGCTGGTCAATTGTGATTGTGGGTGTTGGTTGGTTATGTGCAACAGGTGGGGAAATTTGATTTTGCCATTGATGTATAAGGTAGGGGTGAAAGTCATCATCATCTAGGAATTGATAAGAGAGAGGTGAAGGGGAGTGTATCTTGTTGAAGGAAAATTGAGTTTCATCAAAAATAACATGCCTTGAAATTATTAATTTTCTTTTAGACAAATCAAAACACTTGTAACCTCTATGATTTAGTGGATAACCCAAGAAGACACACGGAGTAGAGCGGGGTTGTAACTTATGGATGGTAGATGACGGGAATAATGGAAAACATAGACAACCAAAGACTCGAAGGTGTGTGTAGGTGGGATCACGATGATACAGGAGTTGTGTTGGTGACTGATTATGAGGTGTTTTACAGGGAATAATATTTAACAGATAAGTTGCCATGTGGAGAGCATGATGCCAAAACGAAGGGGGAACAGAAGAATGAGCTAGCATAGTGCGTATCATATTATTAATGGTTCTTATTTTGCGTTCCGCTTTCCCATTTTGTGAGGATGTGTGGGGACAAGAGAAACGAAAAATTAGACCATGATCAATGCAATATTTTTTAAAAAGCTCATTATTATATTCACCGCAATTGTCACATTGAAATGTTTTGACTTTTTGCAAAAATTGAGTTTGAATGAGTTGAGTAAGTGACTTGAATGTTTCAAAGACATGAGATTTTCTGCTAATAGGAAAAGTCCACAAGAAGTTTGTGAAATCATCTAAGAATAAGACATAATATTTATGACCAGCAGAACTTAAAATTGGAGACGTCCATAAATCACTATGTAAAATATCAAAAGGCATCAAAGTCGTAGTTTGAGAATCAAAAAATGGCAATTTAACCTGTTTGCCTAAAACACAATAGTCAAAAACAACAGAAGAATTAAAAGGTTCACAACATATGAACTTATTTTTACGAAGGGAATTCAAGACAGACACGCTAGGATGACCAAGACGACTATGCCAAAGACTGGATGTGAGATCGAAAAAACTGAGAGGAGTGGTAACTGGATAAAGATCTCCACGACTGTCACATCTGAGAAGGGTGATCCCCGTCTGAAAATCAGAAACAGTAAAACCAAAGGGATCAAAGGAAACAGAAACATTGTTGTCAGTGGTGAGTCGTCTCACAGAAATTAAATTTTTAATAATTTTCGGGGCATGCAGGACATGGTTAAGGTGAATTGGTTGGTGAGATGTGGTTATTTGTGTGCGTCCGGTGCCGTGAATTGGAATTCCATGGCCACTGCCAACAATAACTTTCTGATTTGACTTACTTACGGGAAAATAAGACGAGAGATTACCTTGTGATGCAGCTGTGTGAGATGTTGCGCCCGTATCCATGTACCACTGATTGTCAGGAGTATGGAGTGACATGGTGTGCATTACGGTCTCAATGTCTATCGGTATCTAGGAAGAGGTAGAGTATGCATACACCTGAGGACGCTGTCCTAGAATGCCTGACTGCTTAGGAGGATCGGCAGGGCGTGTCCATTGAGAGGTGGGATACGGACACGGTGGCATAGTCCACGGTGGTGGAGTCCAACCCCATGATTGCCAGGTTGGGTACTGCTGTTGTTGTTGCCAAGGAGGAGCGGACCAAGGTAAGGGAGCTCTAGGAGCTCCAGACTAAGGTGCGCTGCGGTTACTACCTCCTCCTCTGCGACTCTGGCTGCCACGAGAGCGAGAACGGTTGCCGGGGCGGCGGTTGCCACGCTGTGAGGTGTCTTCAGCAGGTTTCGGCTGAGTGGTGTGCATAGCAGCATGAGAGGCTGTGTATGCCATCTTAGACATACCGGCTTCTTCCAAAGTGAGCATGGAACGAGCCTGATAGAATGCCGGAAGAGGGTTGCTTTGGCGAATCAAAGTAGCAACACTGCGGTAAGCTTCTGGGAGACCAGAGATCAGCTGAAGGACCAGACGATGATTGTTGACAGGGAAGCCGACATTTCTCAACTGATCAGAAAGCATCTTAAGACGCTGACAGTAAGCAGAGACATTGGGAAAATCCTCCATACGAGTGTTAGAAAACTCTTGCTCAAGAGTGACAGCTCGAGCATTTTGGTTGTCCTGAAAAATATCTTCCAAGCGATTCCATGCTTCCATTGCAGTGGAGTTGGGTTCCAAGATAGTGGTCAGTAAATCAGTAGAAATAGTGGAATAAATCCACTGAAGAACGGTGGCATCAAGAGTGGACCAGTGTTCATGGTTGGCGTCGGTAACAACTGGTGGCTCTTTTCCGATAGATGGAACGATATGATGCAGAACTCGATGTGAGCGAGCATGGATGCGGAAAAGCTCGGCCCAGGTACCATATTGATCTTTTTCCATCTCAAGAATTATAGGAATGTGGTTCCTAATATTGGAGACGGCAAGAGCGGGATGAAACTCCGATTTGGAACCTCGAAGCGTGGTGTTCTTGGGCTGGCCGGAGTTACCAGTAGAGGCGGATTTGCGGGTATCGTCGTTACTGTGTTCTGAATGGTCTGAATCAGACATGACTGCAGGTGGAACAGTGAAACAGGGATCGGAATACGCGATCGAAATCGCGTGGGTCCTTATGCACGGAGGTGTGCGACGGCGGCGACGCGAACTGAGGCGAAAGGCAAGAGAATATGGTTGTTCTCGTGTTCGGCGGCGGCGGTACAGAGGACGACAGTCCTGTTGCGGTGGCAGACTTCAAGGGGGGAGAAGAAGTATGCAGCGGCAGACTGTAATGTGGGAGAAAAAGGTTTTTTATTTTTATTTATTTTTTTTAAATTTAGAGAGGGATCGTTTAGGATTGATACCATGTAAGATAATGGAATTGTTGTCTTTCTCATTGATTTGAATAGAATATATATACATCAATGTGTAACCTTTGGTCAATTATCTAATAATGATACAACCTAATTATAGGAAATTAATTATGACTAATTACAACAAAATATTCTATTCTATCACATAATTCTTTAATCAATAGAACATAGAATTTACGCACAGACAATTTGCAACTCAAAAACCAAAGAAAAACATGCGATTTTTATTTTATTTAAGAAAACACGCAAAAGAAAGAAAACGGAAAGAAAACAAAACAAACAAATTGTTCCCTCCCCCCACTTAAAACATACATTGTCCTCAGTGAAATAACATAAATATAAAATAAGAGTGAGAGAAAGGAAAGAACACACCCGAATAGTTAAGTTGGGTAGGTGATCGCATAAGCATCCTTTCTCGAAGAGAGATTTTCTACGGTCTCCTCTTCCAAAGTGGAGATCTCATAGAGTAACTTTGGGTAGCATCCATTGACTTTGATATTTTTATTAGTGTCTTCGCCTTTTATTCCAGGATCAAAGAAGAATCTTCAATAAGTAAAAGTGTCGAATGAGCACGTGAAAGTGATCTCCTTTTCCACAATATCAGAGATCAAAGGATTAGGGGGATGCCTCACTGCTTTTGTTTCATCTTCAATTGAGACCATATGCATACTCATGGATGGGATAAAATCACGAGTATCCACCAAGGTCCATCCAATTGCCTTCTTATATTCCTGCAATAATTTTTCTTCCTGCTCAAATTGAAGCGTTAATGAATAATATAAATCCCCAGGAAGTGGTTTAGAAGGTGGTTGTTCAATGAAATGTTTGGTTGGGGCAGCCGAGATGTCGAGAGCTTCAGCTATATAAACAACTTCATCTACAACTCCATCTGTAGGAAAAATGTTAACCTGCAAGGCAGCCTTAATCTCAGCACAAACAGAACAAAGGTTAGTGTCAGTATAGTCATCACATGAGTAACTATAATCAAAATTAAACAATGATGACAAATCAGCTGCAAACAAATCAATACAAGTATCACCAACCAACTCAGAAATCAATTCAATATGAAAAACATAATGCTCTTCTTCCTCATCAATCTTCTTACTTTTTAGTACTCTATGTGGAAAAGGGATCGGTGGTACATACTCTTTTTCAGGCTCAAAAACAACAGAAGGTTCAGGTTCATGTGTGACCTTAACACCTTTTTTTTTGGGCTAGTTCTGCAACTTTTTCGGATCGTAAGGACATTCACATTAGAGTTAGGGACATTAGGATTCACTACTGTTTGGGAAGATATTTGGTTTATCCTTGAGCTTGTTGTATGACATTCATTGAAGTGGTAAGCTGTCCAATTTGTGTCTACAAGGTCTGAATAATAGAATTTGTTCGTTGCTAAAACTAGAGTTCATTTATAGCCAATTGCTTGACAAGGTCCTCTAGCGAATGTCCGGAAGGTGCAAATGTGGTTACTTATGGAGGTTTTTGTAGTGGAGGTAATGGTAACATCAATTGTTGTTTCACTAAAGAAGTAAGCTAATAAAGTCTTGTTTCTAGAGCTTTGTTGTAAGAAGAAACCTGAATCTCATTCACATCCTTTGTTTGGATATAATTGTTTCTAGTTGTAAACTATTGGGAGTTGAGTGACATATTCTCAATCAAGGCTTTGGAAGCAGCTGAGGTCTTATCAACAAGTGCTCCACCATTAGTAACATCTAAAATGTTCCTATCCATTGGTGTTGCACCCTAAAATTTTCCCTCACTATTTCTTACCTTAACTGGTTTCTACTTCGCTTTCATCTGCATTTCCCATTAGGTCATAACTCATAATCATACATTGTGTTGGTCTTCTAAGACATGAGATTATGGCAGTTCTTTGAATCAGAGTTTCCTATTCACTTTGAGATTCTTTCATTCTGAAGCAAGGGTTGAGTTCTCATTGTCATAATTTCTCAAGGCCATATTTATCAAGATTCCTCAAGAGGGCATCTCAAATCATGAGTTAGGGTTTATTTACCTAATCACGTGGTACTCAAGAGAGTTTCCTCGCGAAGCTTGTTCATCAGTGAATCTTATCATTCAAGGAATTCCATCATTACGTGAGGCACATGTTATTGAAGATCCCGGTGTATACATGGATGATTGAGTTTTCGTATCAAGGATCATTGGTCATAAAGGCAAGATACCTTGTGTATTAAATTGAAAAGCACTGGGTCATGGTGCAAGAGATCAAGTTGTGAACTCATATTGCGCTCAAGGCATTACTATTCTTCTAAGTGTTTATTGCTTATGACACAAGTCACTTGTGGTTAGAATGTTGAAGTAAAGATTTTCATTGAGAATACAAGTTGGTTTTCATTGAGAATTGAGGATTTTGGTAGAGTGTTCATTCATGTGGTTATTTGAGGTTTGAGTTCAAATTATTCAAGTAGATTGGTTCAAAGTTCTTAAGCATTTAATTTCTTGGAAGCTAAAGTACAAGTCACAAGTGCAAGTGTTCAAAAGCATGTCCAATACAATCTCAAAATCGTTCAAGATTTATGTCATTTATCATGGTTCAAGTGTATCATTTTCAAGTTCATCATCATTCAAATTCAAATTCAAACGTCCAATTGTCCAATCCATACCCATTACTAGATTGAGTTCATGAATCACATTTGGATATCCATTTTCTCGATCCATGTCCACCATCAAAAATTACATTACAAACCATATCCATCTTAGTTCATTTCCAAACCCCTATTATTTAGCCCATATCCATTGTTATCACAGTTCAATTTCAAAAGTCCATTTTTAACCCAAATCAAACTATATGGTCCATATCAAGAAAAATGCAGGAAGTTGAACTATTTGATCAAATGGATGATGAACTAGATTGAGTTGAGGATTTGACACGATATGATCATGTGCCTAGATGGATTTATGCAAATACAAAAGAAGTCAGAGCTGCTGCTGCTTGTGCAGGATAGGAAGTGCTGACCATGAATCGTTTTCTGGAGAACAAGTATTACAAGCTCGCACATGCGATGAATTAAATGGTCATAAGACAACCATCCCTATTACGATCTAGGACATTGAGAGACTATCAGCTTGTTGGATTGTAATGGATGCTTTCTTTGTATAACAATAATTTAAATAGAATTCTAGCTGATGAGACGAGAAATTAAGCAAAATGAAATTAGTATGGGTCAATGGGCTTATGATCCCACTTCACAAGGCCATGCGGGTTGCTGATCCACAAGCAAAAACCTAGCTTACTAAACACTCAGTTGCGCATCTCATCCTAAATGCTCTCCTTCTCTTCTGCAAAAATGACATCGATCAAAATTTCCACCGCGTCATCTTCTTTTCATTCACAAAACTATCGGCCCCACTTTCATCTTCTCATCCTCTCCCTCTGCGCTGTCGTTCCTTAATGTTCTCCTTTCCTTCACTCTACAGTGGCCGAAAACTACAGTGGCCGAAAACAAAAGATCACGACATCGCGCCGTGATCCTCTTCTCTCTAATTCGATTCTCAATGTCCATCAACCTTAATCAATTGGCAATCTCACGCAATCAAATAAAACATACCGAACGAAGTACGAACCCCTAACCTCCTTAATTCGCAATTAAACTACTCAAATCGGGAGCTCAAACCATAAGGATTTGGCTCCCTACGTAACAAGCTATACTGCAGAGTCAAGAAATAAACAAGGAGGTAGAGTTTTGACTAACCTAAGAAGTTGTGATTGCTAAAGAAGACGAACAAATACTCAAGATCAGCGTTGGTTGTTATTGATGTGATTTGAATGTTGCGTTGGTGATACTGTTCTGTGAGTGATGTTGATGCTGGTGAAGTTTCTTCAAATGACAAGGTTATTAAGGAGCTTCAAAAATTGCAAGAATTGAATTTGGAGAAGATGAAGATTGATAAAGAGTGGGTTACTGTCGAAGATTATGGTGAATACTCAGAAAAATGGAGAAAAGTGATAGAGAGAGTTCCAAGTTGCATAATGAAGTTTGTTAGAGTTGAGGAAGTTTGTTAGGAATTGAAGAATTCTGTTATGGTTTGTTGAAATTCAGTTATGATCTCATGAAATTCTGTTATAGTAATGCTAAGAAGCTTTTCCACTATTTGTTATTCTGTTATGAACTTTGTACTGTTATGTAACTTTACTGCTATAAGGCTTTTTTTTTTTCCTTTCCCATTTGTTACAAATTTTTATCAGTGCTGTTTGTTTCTCTTTCCCTCAAAGAAGCCTGAAGAAAGCATCCGTTTCTCTTTCCCTCAAAGAAGCCTGAAGAAAGCATCCGTTTCTCTTTCCCTCAAAGAAGCCTGAAGAAAGCATCCATTTAAGTTATTGAGAGACTATCATTTGTTGGATTGTAATGGATGCTTTCTTTGTACAAGAAATTCATCTTCTCCCAATTCAACTCGGTTGTAATTTTTGAAGCTCCTTAATAACCTGCAATTCGAAGAAACTTCACCAGAACATCCCTCACAGAACCGTATCAACAACCAACGCAACATTCAAACCGTATCAACAACCAACGCAACATTCAAACCGTATCAATAACGCACATACAAAGAAAGAAGCACATACAAAGAAAGAAGAGTAGTAAGAGGATTAAGCAAAGTAAGGAAACTAGAAATTACGTGAAGGTTTTGTGATCTTGAGTATTTCTTCATCTCTAAATCTTCATCGCTAAAGATTTAGCGAGTAACCGAAACGAATCACAACTTCTTAGGTTAGTCAAAACTCTACCTCCCGATTTCATCTTTTCATCTTTGTGTAGTTTAATTGGTTAAGGTTGATGGATGTTGAGAATGCATCGAATTAGAGAGAAGAGGATCACGGCACGACGCCGTGATCTTTTGTTTTTGACCACTGTAGAGTGAAGGAAAGGAGAAGATTAAGGAACGACGGCGCAGAGGGAGAGGATGAGAAGAGCGTTGGAGAAGATGAGAGTGGGGCCGACAGTTTTGTGAATGAAAATAAGACAACACGACGGAAATGTCATTTTTGCAGAAGAGAAGGAGAGCATTTAGGATGAGATGCGCAACTGAGTGTTTAGTAAGCTAGGTTTTTGCTTGTGGATCAGCAACCCGCATGGCGGCCTAGAAGTTTTACCTCATACCCCTACACTTGTACCTATACCCCTACATTAAAAATTTTTGGACTAAAATATCCTCGTATAAAAATTTATTATTTTTTATTTTTTTTTATATTTTTTATTTGTTTACCGGAAGACTTTTTTGAAGTCTTCCGGTTCACATTTTTTTCGTATGTTTACTGGAAGACTTTTTGAAAGTCTTCCGGTTCATATTTTTTCGTTTGTTTACCGGAAGACTTTTTGGAAGTCTTCCGATTCATATTTTTTTTTAATTTGTAATTAATATTTAAGATTTATTAACTTTATATAAAGACCAATTTAGTGAATTTTTGAATATTATACTTAAAATATAAAAATTCAATAAATAGAGAATTATTTTCAGAATATTTTCTATTTGCTATAATTATTAGAATACAATGAGATTAAAATCATTTATTTTAAATGATCGTAATAGTAAAATTTTCTCAAATATCTTATTAATCTTAAACATTAATAAATAAAATAAATTTAAATATAGGATATAAGTTTACATTATTCAATATATTTAATCAAATGAAAACATATGTGATAAATAAATAATGTATTTTAACTTAAAATGATCACAATAAGTTAACTTGCAAAATAATATAAGTAATAAATTAATAATGTATTTTATTTAAAATAATCACAATAATAAAATACGCAAATAATGTGTTTTATTTATAGGACTGATATAGTTTTATTGATTATTTAATTTTAAATACTACTATGAATATAGTATTTAATCTATACTTTAGAACTCACATAATTATAAATATAAAAAATATTGTTTTATTACCCATATTTTTATTTAATTAAAAAAAATAAGAATATAAATTTATTATTTGTTTTTCATTTTCGTTTGATCTTTTTTTTATTTATAAATTTTTTGCATATTCTATACTGTGCTTACTTTAAATAAAATATATTATTTATTTTATTAAAAATATTAAATAAAGTGAAATAATTAAAAAGGTCAAACAAAAATGAAAAACAAATAATAAATTTATATTCTTATTTTTTTTTAATTAAATAAAAATATGAGTAATAAAACAATATTTTTTATATTTATAATTATGTGAGTTCTAAAGTATAGATTAAATACTATATTCATAGTAGTATTCAAAATTAAATAATCAATAAAACTATATCAGTCCTATAAATAAAACACATTATTTGCGTATTTTATTATTGTGATTATTTTAAATAAAATACATTATTAATTTATTACTTATATTATTTTGCAAGTTAACTTATTGTGATCATTTTAAGTTAAAATACATTATTTATTTATCACATATGTTTTCATTTGATTAAATATATTGAATAATGTAAACTTATATCTTATATTTAAATTTATTTTATTTATTAATGTTTAAGATTAATAAGATATTTGAGAAAATTCTACTATTATGATCATTTAAAATAAATGATTTTAATTCTAGTATTCTAATAATTATAGTAAATAGAAAATATTCTGAAAATGATTCTCTATTTATAGAATTTTTATATTTTAAGTATAATATTCAAAAATTTACTAAATTGGTCTTTATATAAAATTAATAAATCTTAAATATTAATTACAAATTAAAAAAAAAATATGAACTGGAAGACTTCCAAAAAGTCTTCCGGTAAACAAACGAAAAAAATATGTACCTGAAGACTTCCAAAAAGTCTTCCGATAAACATACTAAAAAAATGTGAACCGGAAGACTTCCAAAAAGTCTTCCGGTAAACAAATAAAAAAATATAAAAAAAATTAAAAAATAATAAATTTTTATACGAGGATATTTTGGTCCAAAATTTTTTAATGTAGGGGTATAGGTATAAGTGTAGGGGTATGGGGTAAAACTTCCCTTTGTGAAGTGGGATCATAAGCCCATTGACCCATGCTAATTTCATTTTACCACTCCCAACTACTCATACACCCCCTGGACATGGATCAAAGGCCCTTGGGCCTAAGGAATCCTGGCGTAGGATCCTTGTTTTCACTACATTCTTTCACTTTTGTACCTCCCATCTTTTATTTAGTTTTACGTTAGTTGGATTTTAGATTGTGGATATTTGACTTTGTTAATGGGTTTTTAGATTGTGGATATTTGATTTGATTAATTTGGATTTTAGATTAATTTGTGTTGAATTTTAGATTAATTTGTGTTGAATTTTGGATTTAAATCTTCATGTTATTTTTGTTAGTAATAATAGTTCATGTTTTTTTAGAGATTTAATGGTTCTTGACCTTTAGGTTTAATTTTTTACTTGTGTAGATTTAATTTTTCATGATTTTGTTTGTATTTGTTGATTTAATTCTTCATGATTAGTGTTGAGTTAATTCTTCACGATGGTTTTTGGTTAATTGTTCATGACGTTTCCTTGATTAGGTACATTGAGAAATTGTGGTTTAATTTCTTGATGGTTAATTTCTATGAAGTTCTTGATGCCTTTGTTTAGTTTTGATGCCTATCCTGATTAATTGTTGATCCATGTACAAGCAAATGAATTCAGAACTCACAAAACAAGGTTGTACCAATTGGCCAGTATGATAATTTAGTACTCTTACAATGTAAATTTTCTGTCTATTTAATACTAAAAACTTGGACATGAAAAACTAAAGACTCAGCCTATATATAATGTTGTAACTGCTGAAATGAGTCTCAATTTATGTAGAAGTCAATTGAGGAAAAGGTGTGTGAGTCGGTGAAAACTTAGTCAAACAGCTGCTAATGATCTGGGCACGAAGTCCATGGCGCTTGCCATGAGTTCAATGTAAGTGACGTGGCATGTGAGGGGGCCATGGTGAACGTCATGCCCCTGTGGCGAAGGCCACATGCTAAAAGTGCCCATTCTTGAATTGCTTCATGCTTATTTGTCATTTTATCCATTTTTGGTCAATTTTGCTCCATTTTATCTCATACCAACTCCTACACAGGAAGTATCTGCAACACAAACAAAACACCAATATAACATTACGTACAAACATAAAATGGATGTAAAACAGATAAAAATGCATGCGTATTAAGTTGAACAATTCTATAAGTTTCAATGTTATCAATCTTCTAAAACCTTTAGAAAATAAAACAAAGGAAAAAAATAAGAATAAAATGGAAATAGAGAAGGCTACCGACGGTGATGAGCGTAAGGATATAGGCGTGGTGGTTGTGTCGGATCCGGAGGTGAGGAGTGCGAGCGGTGACTGAAATTCAAGACAAAGAGCCAGGGCAAGATGCAAGGTTGCACAGTAGTTGTACAGTGGTATTTGCAGTATTTGTGTTGGTTGTTTATGGTGAAGAAAAACAAGTTATTGTTATGGTGGTGGGTGTATGTAAGTTAGGTTAAAGTTGGTGTTGTTATTGGTTGAAGTTATGAAGTTTGTGTTTATGATTATGTGTTGTTGGTGAGGGAGATGATATTGTTATGTTGTAGTTTTGAAGTAAATGATGAAAAGTAAGAGTGGAAGTGAAGAAGGATGAGTGAGATTTTGAAGGCGTTGTTGTTGGTTGAACAGTGGAAAGTTGAAGATATTTGAGTTTGTGTTGAGAAATGGCGGTTTAGTGTTTATGGGAAAGAAATGAGAGATATTTGTCTGGTTTTGATATTTTTGCGTATGAGTGAGGTGGAAAGTGAAGAGGAAAGAGAAATAAGAGAAAAAGAAAATTTGAGAGTGAGAGGAAGAGAAACATGGAGAGAGAAAGAGAGGAAAGGAAGGAGAAAAGAAAAGAAAGAAAGATAAAAGAAAGAAGAGAAAAGAAAAGAAAAAAAAGAAAAAATTGCCATCTGGCACTCCACCATTGGCCAAAATGTTTACTTTTAATTAATTTTAAAATAAAAACAAGTGGCTCATGATGATTGGTTGATAAAAAACTAAACCTTTTTAATTTTACTAATTAAAGTAAAAAATAAACATGAATACAAATCAAATCGAAAACATAGATAATTCTAAATAATTCTCTAGATTATTTTGGTGAAAGAGCAAAAAATTCAGATAAAAAACAAAAGAAAATCATGTGCAAAAAAGTCTGAAAAAATAAACTGAACATATTAAAATGATTAGCACAGACTAAACTTCTCAGAAACATACATATTTTGATCAAATTTTAAAATAAAAATGCAACAAAAATAAACATATAGGTCTTGACAAAAATACAACAAAAAAAATAGTCGAAAAATTAAAACGAACACGCCGGGTTAAACTACACAACCATAGATTAAGAATACTGATGTTTGCATGTTTGATTTTGAAATTTTCCACCTGTTAATTTGACGTACAATTGAGAAACGATTCGACCAGTCTGTTTGTAGATCAGAAAAATTATTCTGGTTGATATCTTAAACGTTACACAGAACAAAATGCATGTGGTGATAAATATCCTTTTATTTTCTTTAACGTCATAAGAATACTTCTTGAAAAAACTATATTGTCTTACATCTTTGGAAAAAGTTTCACCTCTTCTAGTTTTAGACATATTGTATTTTATGATATTAAAATAATTTATTCATCTTATGAAGGTGTTCTCCATGCACAACACTAAGATTTTATATATAATATACAACTGCTTAAATAATTACCCATCAATCTAAATAGGAACTCGTATTTTAAGGATGCCATGTCTAAACATTTCACCTTCTTTTTTGTATTGTTTGTGTACCACCTCTTTCACATACCAACAAAATAAATTGCTTTATTTTTTCCCCATCGTGATCATATTTATTAATAATATTGGATAAGATGGTAAGATATCTTTTCCAGCTTAAGTAGAGGTCATGGGTTTGAACCCCTCCCTGGGCACACAATAGTGTTAAAATCTATTGAGGGAGAGCTATGCCACCCGTTGCGGTCTTACCCGGTTCGAGGGATTTGTCTCTACAATCACATGCAGAGGATACACAATTTATACAAAAAAATCCTAACTTCTATGTTTCACCTCAAACTTATCTTACGAAGTAAATATTTTATCAATCATGAACTGTAGGCGACAATCAATATAATTTATGTTGCGGTGAGAATTGGATGTCAAGCTATTGATTAACTTGAATCTTAATTCATTGAAATTCACCACCGAGCTTTGATTTATCCAAAGGAAAGTTTAAAGAAATAAAAATCTTTTGCGTGATGTAACAACAACGCTAAAGATTCAGGGATCGGGGGTTGGTTATGCCTAGGGTAGGTATTTTACATCCTAAACATCTGGAGTACTCTACAAGAACCTTTTGTGTGTGTATGTATGCTAAGTTATCTCAGTTGTTTTCTAGGGTTATTGGGATCAAAGTTAGGGTAAAGTTCTAGGTAAATACCTAAGGATGGTTCTAAGTTTGCTCGCAAAGATATTGCATCTTATGCCAATGTATCCTGACTAGGATGGAATCAAAGTAACCGTAGTTCTTTTAACTAGGGATTGAGGAATACTTGACTATGGTCAAGATTCCAAGGGGGAACAAACATAACAATGTTTACATAGAATTTGACAAAACTCTCTAGATTTAAGTTTCACACTCAAGGGGATTGACTTTGACAAAAGTCGAGAGGGGAGTAAGTAATCATGACAACGATCCTTACATAGAGTTAACAAACTCTATCTTAAAGTTCTAATTGAAGGGTATTCCTAACAAGGGGTAAGTCTTTTAGACTTAAAGCAAAGTCCAATGGATATAGGTTCTAACTTAACTAAGTTAAAGGACCTAATGACTTAACCAAGTAAAGGGGAAGGGTAATGAGCCATCTATGACTGTGAAGTCAATAGAGAGACTTTCCTTTGGAATAAAGGGAATAACCAAGCAACTGGATGAGAACTAATAAGTTCCATCACTTGGGGAAAACTTAACAAAGTTAAGGCATACATAAACATTCATTCAAACATGATGAAGATATATAAGACCATGGTAACAACCAAGAAAGATCTAGGGCGAGCATGTAACAACGTCAAGCAAAGAACAAGGTTACAACCTAGTATTAACAATGAAAGGATCAAATCAAATGGTTACAATCAAAGGTAAACAAGGATGTTACTACATATAAAAGGGGATGGTGATAAAGGTTCTTACAAGACCAAACATTTTAAGCAACAAGCATAAGTCAAGACATTACTTATCATGGCAAAATTCAAAGATTATGAAGGTAACAACCAACAAAAGCAAACATGAAGCATGTGTGACAACAAAAAGTTCATCAATGATAGGAAAAAAAACTTCATTTATACAAGTTACAACCTGGCATATGAATCAAATAAATATAAATGTGATAATATTCAATCATTTTCAAGACGTATTGATGGCAATCAATCATGGATAAGCAAGAAGAGTGACAACAGTTCAAACATGGATTCAAACTTCACAAGGGGAAAGGTGAACCAGATTCATGGTAACAACCAAGGTAAGTATAAATCCTAAAACATGTTATGGTTCTACCAAAACAAGTAATATAAGGTAGGGGGATCATGTTCATGAGGTTACAACATCAAGAAACATACAAGGATTCACAGAGAAGTTCCAAGTTATACATTCACATTCATATATTTACAAAGACAATAATTAAACCCTAAACATGTTATGATTCTAACAAGACACATAAAAAAGTAATATGAGGTTAAGGGATCATGTTCAAGAGGTTACAAAATCAAGAAGCATGTTACAAATCAACAAAAGTTTCAAGGCATGATTTTCATGTTCATGTCTTTACAAAGGCATGAATAAGCATGGTAAAGCAAAGAACCAAATGTTTTCAAACATAAAAACATGTTAAACATTCATAAATTATTCATACAAGATCAATCATGCAAGAGAAATCAAGTATTAAGTCAAGGAAACTCATGAAAACAAGTAAAAACCCTAAAAAAGGTCATATCTTTCAAGTGAATCAAAGTGTTTCAAAAATAAAAAATTTTGAATTATTTATTCACACATTGAAACTAGACATATCAAGGAGAATTTTGCAAAAAGAATGGAATTGAAATGATAAAAATCAAAGAAGTTATGCATAAATCAATTTACAAAGAAAAATCATGAAGATTAATGGTAAAAATATGGGAAGTGCATCCTATGAGGTTTGAACCCATGCATTAGGGTTCAATAGTAAAAACCTTACCATCTCAGCTAACACGTGCGTGTAAGAATTAAGTGGAGAAAACACAATACATGGTTAAATATCAAAATATTACAAAATTAAACAAAAGGTTGATCCGCAAGATCGAACCTAGGACTGGCAAGGCAAGGAGAACGTAGAAAGCGCATGGTAAACCAATGGGGTGGTGATACATCCATTGTATCACCCCCATTCATAAAATTAATTACCTAAACATGGCCTGAGACCTCCCCTTATGCGCCATGACTGCTGGGCAAAAACCTCAAACAACCCCTAACTCTCTCATTTCTCCATGGAAAAACATTAATGTATGAGTAAATGTCATAACTGATATTAGGACATACATGAAGAGTGTTATGCAGGGAAAGTTAAGAGTAAGTGAAGCTGAATGTTGATGTGTCCGCAAGTGCACGGAAATATCGAAGTAATATAAAAGATTTGTCAACCTACCGTTATCTATTATCGCGGTGTAAAGCTAAGACTAATGGAATTAGGAAAGTTAAATGTGAATGAAATTTAATATAACGGAAATCAGGATTATTGGTTTACGGAAGAGCGGTAAAGGGATATCGGTATGTAATGCTTTAGTTTTCGGGGATTCGACAGGTCGTCGGTGCTTTTTAGTCTTTGCAAACACTTTTCAGAAGAAAATACTCATTTAAAGACCTTTGCCTCACGATGGTTGTTGACTCGGGTCATAATTCTAAGGCGGAATATACACTCTCGCAGTCCCATTCGGGGTTAAAACTACTTTTTGAAAACAAATAAATTCTAATTTCTTTTAAAGCGCTTTTGCTGTGTTTATAATCAATGCCTAGTTCTTACTATCCGGTTTGAACCCCAGCTTTCGCATGCTGTCTCGTGCCTTAATGAATTTCCCACTTTCGTGGCAAAACTACTGTAAATAATTTCTCGCTTTCGCGACGGAGGTTTATTTAGAAGATTTTGATTAAAAACTACGACCAGAAAGGTGTTTGTAAAAGGGAAGGTGCACCGGGTATTATCGAATCCCATCCTACCAATTCGATTACATACCGATAAAACTAATTTAGCTAGACATGATAATTAATGCAAACGGAAATAAACATAAACGACAAAGTAATAAAATATGCATTATGACAAAAAATAAAGTAATAATTCAATTAATAAGAACCTGGAAAGTAGTACTGAAATTGAAGAGTAGTCCTCCACAATGTCGGCAGGATTCTACTTGGGCGAAATAAAATTGCAGAAAGAAATTACAATATTCTGAACTAAAGGAAAAAAGGAAGAAAATAAAATAAATAAGAAAAATAGCTTCAATAGAACTTTGGCAGCCCTTCGGGACGTAGAATCCACCCCCGGTTCTCTGAATCTCTGGCCTATTTATAGGAGATATTTCATTTCTCAACTTCCAGAGATCATGCGTGAGTTATGGAGAAAGTGGGAGTAACTTCCAGTAGTGGGCAGTTAGTGGAGAAAGTGCAGGAAGAAATTAAGTTGAACGTGCTCGTGGCCACTTCTGTGTTTGACGTTATTCTGATATTGGATTCATGACGGTCGTGGCACTCTTGTGACGACCGTGTTGCACGTGGCGATCGTGAGGATCTTGTGACGATCGTGAGGGAACTGTGACGAGCGTCACACGCGCAATATCTGTTTCTCTGCTGCTTTCTGTCTTTTTCCTCTCTCTTTTCCTTCCATTTCTTCTTCTTTTCGTTCTTTAATCCAAATTCTCCAAAATCTGCAAAACATAGTAAATTAACCGTATAATAGAACACAAATCAAGATAAATTAACAATAGTCGCAAATAAATTCATGTAAATCGAGTCGAATAAACGATATAATTTCGCGTTATCAAATACCCCCACACTTAAACCATTGCTTGTCCTCAAGCAATCAACCAACACGATAAAAAGAAATAAGCATAATTTGAAACAAAGACACAGTGAGACTCTAATCATACTTGGCTGCTAGGCTAATGTTAGATCGACAGGTACTAAATATCAATACCAAGGATACTGTAAAGAGACAATTTCAAAAACTCCCTACTTATGTAGACCAACCTGAATCATGCCATTATAACTCAACCTATATCTCATGCTCTCTTTCACCCCATTTCATTCTAGTGCAGTCACATTAAGCCCGTTATCCTTACACATTCATGGCAAGTAAGCCTGTTAGTGACTATGATCTCATTGTTATTTCATTTTTCTCTGCAAATATGCTTAAGCATCAATTGAACTTAAAGAGTTTGTACCGTTGGGCTAAGTGATCGAGTGAGGAGCACCTAACTTAGAAGGAACATGTCTTTTTATTCATAATTTTTTATTTTTTTATTTCTCATTTTAAACCAGAAATCATACACTTATTTGCACCGGTTTCTTACTTAGTGTGTTTAGGATGGTGTTGACTACTTAAATAAACTACTTAGGGATTACTAAAAGAACTGGAGCTTTAAGGTCTCGACATAATGGGTACTCAAATTGATTTTGCATATTTAGGGAGTTAAGGGTGTCAGGATGATATCGATTTTATCAAAGTTTTCCCAAGTTTTTCTAACATAGCATAAACAACCTATATACTCTCAGAGTACCATGTCATGAATCGAGGCAAAACATTGTTGGAGGTTAAAATTTTGAAAATTTTGAAATTATGGGGAAATTGAATAACAAGTGAAAACCACGCATAAAGACTCGACAACACATGCAAAGACTTTGACATAACGTTAAAAACATATAAAATTCCTAAAAGTATGAAATAAAATATAAAATAATAAATCAAACAAAAAAGCGATAAAATGAAAGCGGTAGAGTTCCTCCCCAACACTTAAACCAAATATTGTCCTCAATGTTTTAATAAAAGGTGGAGAAAGGAAAGATAGAACCTGTATGAGTGCTACTGCGTGCCAAATCCTCTATGATCCTGCTCTTGATGTCCATGTCTTTGTTGATCACTTCTACTTCGGCGGCAGGAATTTTGAGATACCTTCGTTTGTGTAATTCTCGAACCAGCTCATCATGTTACTTGCTCCCGGAGGAAGTACTCATCATCAGTGTCACCACCAGCAGCGACACTCGTAGAAATGTCCGTTGTAACACCCGTTTTAATTATTTAGTCATTATAAGTATTATTTTATTTATTAAATATTAGTGTGCCCTTTTTGGTGGGGGCGTGTTTGATTATGAAGGGGTGGGTGTCCCTGATATGGGAGGATTGTTGGTGGTGATTTGGTGTAGATATAATAATATAATGGATAATAGTAATATAATAGTATTGATCTTATTATTTTATTATTATTATTATTATTATTATTATTATTAGCATTATTATGATTATTGGAGAGATATTATTATTATTATTATTATTGTTGTTATTAGTAGTATTATTATTAATATTAATATTATTATATTATTTTATTATTATTATTAGTTGGGATTAAATAAAATAGAAGTTGAAGGGGTAAGAAGGGAAATAAGAAAGAATTAGAAAAGGGAGAAGAGAAAAGGATACGAGAGAATTGGAAAAAAAGTTGGGAGAAGGAGATACGAAGAACAAAGGAGAAGAGAGATAGTCAAGCGATCCAATCTAGGAGGATTTCCACCGATCAGAGCAATTATCCAGGTAAGGGGGAAGAAACTTGATTGGGATAGTTCATACATGTATAGGGTAGAGGGGATTTCCTTAACCCCGTAGGAACATGTCGATATATGAAGTTTTATATTGGCATGTTGATAATTGTTGATTGATGTTGATATTTAGCATTTGATAATGATGAATCGATATATGATGTGGTTGGATTGTTGATGAATTGTTGTTTTTGGTGAGTTTAGTGTATAGGTCGTGTTTACGGGTTAGGGAAGTTCTGTGTGACCTTTTAATGTATCGATAGAATGTTTAAGTGTCGATTTTGGAATATGGATTAGAAAGCGATTGATTTGAATTACGTGCACTATTGGTACTGATAATAGGATGCGAGTTGGAAGTAGAAAGTTAGACTGATTTGGCTTAGATGGCACTGCAGAACTGTGAGGAGTTTTGGTGTATCGCAGCATTCGCTGGGCTTCGCCTGGCGAGTGTTGGCGAAGCTTCACCTGGCGAATGGAGGCGAGTGTTAGTGAGTGGTAGCGAGTAATTCTGAATTAAATCCCAGACCATAAGGGTAGCAACTTCGCCTGGCGAGTACGACCAGCGAAGGTTCGCCTGGCGAACGAATCCTTCACCTGGCGAATACGCGATAGTGGAAAGGGGCTTCGCCAGCAGGTTCGCCTGGCGAACGACAGCGAAGGTTCACTGCGGGGCTTCACCTGGCGAATGTCCCAGCGAACGTAGCAGCAGAATGGGGTTTTGGTGCTGTTTTGCCTTGAGCCTTGGTCTCGTAGTATCCCATTTGATCATGATAAGTGGTAGGGATGGTGAGTGGTGAACGTAGGGTGTACGAGTGGGGATAGGAAGTGAATTCCTTAATGTTTATGTGATGTACGATTAATTGGTGTATGACATATATATATCTATATGTGATGTATGATGGTGTGATCTGTGAATCGTATGCACAATGTATGTTTGTGTTTATTGGTATGCATCTGTAGTCATGCATATTATGGTGTAGTGGTGGTGGAATGAGTCATTGCTCGGGGGAGTGTAAGTGATTCATCGTATTCCTTTGAGTGGGGAATGGTGAGGGTGGATCATGGTGTAGATGATCTGTTCGGGTTCCATAGAATGAACCAATGAGTCGGTACCGCATGCATGGTGTTGCGTTGAATATTTGCATTATGGTGTATATGTTGATTGTGGACTATATGTCGTGATTGTTGAATGTTGGGTGATGAGTTATATGCTTTGTAGTTACTGCCTTATTTCATGTATGTAATTACCAATATATATTTTGATCATGTTTTCTCACCCCTCTGTTGTTGTTGTGGTCTGTGCTTCTCCGGAAGTACAGATAATCCAGGTACTTAGCTAGCTTGGATTATGGTGTGCCAGTCGAGTCTAGGATGCTCTGATACGTAGCACGGGACTTGGGTGTTTTGTTATTATCTATTGAACTTGTATTTTATTTTCCTGTGAACGTATCAAAACTTTGTTGGATTTTACTATTTTGTTATTTTCCGCTGTATTTTGGAGAAAACCTTTTTAAAGGAAATGTTGGTTTTGCTATGTGATATCCCACTTGGGAAGAATTACTCTGATGTTTATTATTTTAATTGTTTTGGGAAGTGGGGTGTTACAATTGGTATCAGAGCCTGGTTGGTCCGTCTGGCCAGTGTTGTTGAGTTGAGTTGAGTCTGTTTTTTAGGATAGAGATTGTGTATCGTTTAACCTGGTGTTGTTATTGTTGAGCAATATGGCAGGAAGGAACAATGCTGCTTTGGCTGCTGCTATGCAAGCGATGGCGCAGGTAGTTGCTAACCAGAACCAAGCTGCGGGTGACCAATTTAGAGATTTGGTGCAGTTCCGGAGCAACAAGCCGCCGACCTTTGAAGGAGGAGTTTTGGACCCTGAAGCTGCACAGAAGTGGCTGAAGGCGATTGAAAAGATTTTCAGAACCATGAATTGCAGTGATGAGCAAAAGGTGAGGTTTGGTACTCACATGCTGGAGGGTGAGGCTGAAGCTTGGTGGGATAATTGCCGCCAGAGGTGGGCGACTGCAGGAACTTCTATCACTTGGGATGTGGTTCGTAAAAGTTTTCTGGAGAAGTACTTTCTGGAAGACATTCGTAGTGCTAAGTGTCATACCCCAAATTTGTCCTACTTGTACAACTTTCATTCAGTACATCCACCCCCCAGTTATTATTATAAAATTCAAAAAAAATATGTTGCTTATGCTCATGGCCCACACTCACGATATCACAGGGTTGAAATAAAAGTGTTGCAAGATTCACGTGAGGTTTGTCAAGGACGATCATGGTATAAAGTTCCAGGGGTGCATGCTCGGAGTCTCAATTAAGTTTTATGGGTGGGCTCAAGGTCTTGGTACAGCTGTAATGCTGTCCATATCAAGTTATCATCTCCTGATTTCAAGGCTTTTGAGAAATCCAGTTTATAAAGAATGATTGTGGTTCAGCTACAATCCAATTGATGTTAGATCAAGATAACTCCATTTCTTTATCAGGCCAGGACGAGGGTATGAATCAATTCAGTGTTCTATTTGAGTGAAAATCCAAGAATGATGTTTATGAGAGTCATGGATTATGGATTGTTTTGAAATTCTAAGTCGCAAATTGAGGTTATTCATGATCATGGTTAAGCATGACTCAAAAGCACAAACGGAGGATTAATTCATTTTTCTGGTTTCATTTACTTTATGTAAAAGTTCAATAAGTGTGCATGATAGATGAGGGAATTGACTTTTATCACATACGGAGTCAAAATCGCTTTTCTTTCAAGATTTCAGGAATTGGTGTATTAATAATATTGAGGTCCATTTCATTTTTTTGTCAAGCCCATATTTATTAATAATTCTACAAAGAAGAACTCATTCCATTCACATCAAAATTGTAGAAAATAATATGATTTGTAGGACATGTTTTGCCAAGTTCATTTATAATAAATAATAAAAGTGAGAGCCTAGGAACCATTGATGATACATGATGTACACAGTATGTTTCACAATTCGAAATAAACTGCAACAAATGAAGTCACGTGGAAAACCGTACGTGCCTCATGGTATCCTTCAATAATCTGCACAAGGTAACAACTTGGCTTGGACCCCACTATTCTGCTGTGCTTTTTCCGGAATGATATCAAACACACATCTACTCTTCACAAATGGATTGTACACAGCAGTAGCACAACCCATGCCAATTTTCTGCTGCATAACAAAGAGGACAAAATCATTTCCAACCACATACACTTCACCATTTTTGAAATACACTCAGCCACCAACATCAAGTGGCTATTGGGCTCACATCCTCTTCCAGTGTGTAACCATCATCGATATTTCATGATGAAAACCACAACAACTTTGGTCTGAACCTGCAAACAACAAAAAGGGAAATATAGCCTACATTATTTGAGGAATCTGTATGATTAAAAATACATAATATAAGCTACATCAAGTGCAATCTTCAAAGGATGAACTTCAGCCTAAGAAGATAAGTCACAAACAAGCTTTGAGATTGTTCTTTTAATGCGCTGCAAAATTCAGAGTAACCTGCAACACAACTTCATCATTACGCAGTAAAAGAAGATAACATTTTTTTATCAAAATATCCTTCTCAAAGCTCTTGATTTCACCTTGCATACATTGATACAAAAAGGGGGCACGCACCAGCTCTGCGGGACCAACCGTCATCGCCTGCAGCACACCAGACAAAATAAATAAAATTATGAATTGTTGAAAACCATTACACAAGCAGCTTGCACATCCCTTTTATGTGATACACACCCTTGACTTTTGCTTAACCAATACTCCTCAACCGAACCTACACAACATGGCAGCAACAAAATTCACAAGCTATCACTTAACAGAAATACATTGGTATCCCACCATCTCTACAAACTTTGAGCTATGGATGGACTTGGTCAAATACTTGAAGCATAGGCCACACAAAAATTCACAGACCTTGAAGACACACAATGTTCACCTCATGATCTCCAAAATCACGCTTCGAGCATCTTCAACCAAATCTGTGCGCGATTGAATTGAAAGCACCAACCTAATGGACAACACGACAAAAATCCAAAAGAAAATCATTACGCAGCAGCAATACGGGTTACCTCAGATTCCAGTCCACAATAGCACAGCCCACTAGCCTGCGTAATACCACAATCCATTCTGCATAAACTGCTCCAACCGGCACGAAATGGAAAGAACAAACCGTCCACACACCAACGAAGCCACAACGTTCCACCTCACATGACAAATACATTTGCATATTGATACCTGCAAAACCAACACAACAGAGTTGTATTTCCATCCTCTATACTCAGACAAAAACCTGCAATTACAAATCAGAAGAATTATGGTACAAAACAAAATGAAAAGAAATGAATTGCTCTCCAATACAAGTTATGAACAGAAGGAAAATTGACTTTCACGGATTAGACAGGAAAATCGCAAGCTGTGGAACTAAAATCCAGCTGCGTTTTATTTTGAAAAGAAGCCACCACTTATGCAAATTATGACGCAGGGGTATCCGTCGCAAACAAAAGTCGTTGTTCATAGCAATATCATGATTCACGCAGCAATCAAAACCAATGGTGAAGCCTTGCTGCTAAAAAAACCAAAAACAAGTTTTTAAAAAAAAATAATGAAACAAGTTTAAGCACGAGCGACTTACCATGGTTAAAATATGATTTCTCTTTTCATGACAAGCTCCGTTGTTACTACCAACCGTTTCAGCCACAAAACCAAGTCGGCCAACTTATGCAGTGAGTATTTATATCACCCTTTGTACTGAGACGCGAAGCAAAAGAAGCAAAAGAATCACCAATTCACAAGCCGCATCATATCTCCCGAAATGTGAATAACAACAGGTTGAATAAATGTAAAAAGCTGCACCTGTTGCTAATCCATTTTAGAGTATAAATATTGGTGAGAACTTGGCCAAGTAGTAATCAACGATCATATCAAAGTACATCACTAGAATTTGCATCTGAGCTACAATTTTCAATGTCTCGAGCAATTTTCAAGTCGTGAGCTGCAAAACCAGTGTTTGATATAATTGAGATACAAGGATTACAATGATGATAAAGTGTTTAACAGGGTGATAAATCAGGGCATCAGACTAGTGAGAATTACATAAGTCAGGTGGCTGTGGTGGAATTCTGACCTGATGTTGTTGCTCGTCAACATGGTCGTTGCGTGTTTCGACAATGGCATCGATTATTCGAGCGGGAGAGGCAAGGAAAGCCCCAGACAAGTCTAATTCAGGTTCCATGTGGAAATATTGGTGTTCATAACTCTTTGTTGATGCAGGAGAGATACATAAAGAGAAGCTTTTGTGAGGATGTCAAACCAAGTCGACGTGATGGATGCTCCAAGTGCGCCTTTGCAAGCTGACAAAACCATTCCATTATGTCGCAATGCCGCATCCGTACCTGCGCGACATGCATACAAATGAAGGCCAATCTCATCACAAAATGAACAACGAAAATGCAAAAATAGGAGTTTTGGAAAACCAACCATCACAGCCATAACTCGAAAAATCACGGAAGTCACCTTCAAATGCAAGCCACGCCTTCAGTACATCTCTAACCGGAAACAATTGGGCTCCTGCATCAGCTTATGATTCATCTGCATCAAACCAATAATCCCAAATCAGCCAGCAGTCGTGGAATTGACGGCATATTGTGTGTGGAAGTGTGGATAATTGAAACTATTACAAATGACTCGCAAATGTACCTTAATCGGAACTTGTTAGCCTTGGAATTGCTACGCACAAATTCGTAGCTGCCGGCGTACAACTCGCGAGCTTGACAGCGTGGAGGAAACAAGTAACAGGTTTATGGCTTGTCGCAATTTGCTTCATATGAGCCATAAGTTTGCATTGCTCATAACCAATACCTGCCAAGCGTGATATGCATCAACGGCATGAATTGGTGGTTTCAACCTATAATCTGCGCAAGATATCCAGGCCATGTTGCTAAGCCTCACGCACCACCTGTGAAATCATCCTGCAGCACAAAATCAAAAAAAATCATAAGCCTCAATTCATTCTTGCTTCATCAATAATTGCAACAAAATAATAATGAAGAGGTAGCAAGCACATGAAATCGATCCTGCATGTTGCATACAAGCAGCTCTTGGTGCATTAGAAATCTTGATACCTTCAAACAATGAGAAAAGTGGCATGTTAGCAGTAAAATTCTTAATGGAATGCACAAGACAGTATGATAGTCACAAAACTAAGCCAGCCCACATCAAAGAAGTCAAAAGGAGTTACCGCGGTGAAAATGATGAATTGGTGGTAGAAAATTCACATATTTTCCAGCTCATGTTAGAGATAAGGTTGTACTTTTGTTCCCCACAAAAATCCCTCCCAAAAGCAACAAACTCTACACAACCATACAGCTAGTCCCTCAAACCACACCAGACAAAACCTGCACCTGAAAATGACTGGACATCAGCAACAGGACAATTTGAAAAAAAACTTAAAAGAGGGAGGGGGAGATCGCATTGAGGGGAGCTGATTCTTTTCTCCATCAGTTTTCAAAGAGAAAAAACAACATCAAAAGAAACTTACCTCAGAAACCTCCAAACATCTCCCATCTCCACAACCCTCTTTCTCCATCAAAACATCAAACTCCACCATGAACACTCATCTGAAACTCATTAACATCTCAACCAGACAACACAGACCCTAGCCTCCTTTCTTTTTCTCCCAACTCCTCTCTTCACCTTCTTCGAAAACTCTCAACTTCATCTTCCTGAAATTCACTCAAAATCTCCAATGGACCTTCATCCGCTACCGTCGGAGTCGATAACCCAGAAAACCACCTTCCCAACCTCACCTTCAACTCTCCCTCACTAATTTTCGAGCATCACTTAATCAGAAAACTCCAACAAAACCCCCCCATTTCCGACAAAGACCTAAACCCCATCTCTTCCAAACTTTCTTCCTCCATCAACTTCAACCGCAAATCCCTTCTTCGGACCCAACCACAACTTTCAACCAACAAAGTCAAGCTCCTTCCTCAATCTGTAATATTCAATCTTCACAAAATTTCTTCGCTCCACATAATCTTCTCCATCAACTTCAACTAAGCCCCAAATCTATCATTTCAAACACAAATCACCATACAAACCCATTTCAGATCCAGGAGGTGAAGAAGTAAGAGATAAACTGAGAGTAAAAGGGTTCGGAACCATTACAGACCTGTTTCGAGGGGGGAGAATGGTCTTGAACTAAAATGAGACTAGATTGTTGAAAAATCGCGAAGAAGGTTGAGACCGTGAGAACGCGTCGTAATCGTTTTCGCTGTTTTGAACCTCCTTTTGTTCATTTGGCTTTTCCCATTTCTTTTACGTTTTGGCCGTATCTGCTTTCCTGAGTTATTTGTTTTTTTTATTTTATTTTTATTTTTTTTCTTCGTATTTGTATTTTAAGACTTTTAAATCGTTGAGTTGATGGGCTCCGCCCAGATGGGTGGACTGACTGCACCCCGCTTGTGTTTCATCTCCCCCAACCGTGTGTCATAAAAATGGGGTAGATGATGGGCTCTTCTTGAGAAGCCCATATGATTCTACATCCATTCAATTTTTGACCCTCCATTCTTTATATTTTTTTTAAAAAAGGGGTTCTTTTCTAATTAATTATTTTATTTTCATGTAGTTTTTAGTCTTTAACTATTTTTTTATGAGGATTTTAGATTTTAGATTTGCTCCTTTTTTACCTTTCACGGTCAATGACGAAACTTCCACCGTTTAACCGTCACATTAGTGGCGTGAAACAAAGGATCCGAGACCACCTTTGTTCTTTCGATTTTATTTCGATAAACTAACATTAAATTTCTGTCAAACATTATTTATATTATTTCATATTATCATACTTATTCATTATCATATCTCATTATTCATATTTATTCACCCATATTCGAAAATACCTAACGAACTATCGAAACTCCTAAAAGCCGAATTGGTGGACTATTGTATCATTGGTTATTTGCAGGTATCTTAATTTTAAGTCGTGCCCGACTTTGCTCAAGGCGTAGTTTAGGACACAAATGCACACACACGGCTTTCTCTTGGGCTACCTGACAATGAGACCCTTTTATTTCGTGCAATCCCGTGTAACTTACATGTACCCCTCTCCCATTCCGATGTATGTTTCGTATTTCTTTGATTATTAGTTTATCTCCTAGGAGCACCCATAGGGACTAGAGCGAATTCAAACTATTTTCAAACTAATTCTCGATTCATTATCGAGCCACTTTCAAACAACCCGTAAGTCGAGTGCTCATACGCATTCGCTGTCAACCTATTACAACTCGACCCTTGATGCGTAAGTCAAGTCGGTCTCTTTTTTCAAACAATTTCATTTTCAACACGTGTTGCACGCGATAATGAGTCAAACCCTTGATCCAACGTCAAGAGGATTTTCAAAACAAACTATCAATCAACTAACAACTATTCAATTCTTTTCAAGGTGTAAAGAGTAGGTTCAAGTCTTTGATCTTGCTTTCCGTTGTTTATATGCGAGTTATCTTATTCGTGTGTGAGCAATTGACGCCTTTAAATAATATTAACAAACTCGACAATATTCAACCATCTCCAATTACTCATCCTTTCACTCACCTTTCAAACAACTTCTTTTACGATGAAAAAGAGAGTGTCCCAAGTCTTTGGTTCGCTCTCCCGACTATTTGGATCCGAGAAGCCTTTCTCAAGCTTCAAGCAGTCGTCATCCGACCAATCTCATCCTTTTATACACCATTTCAAATTCAAACAACCTTCTTTTACGATGAAAAGAGAGTGTTCCAAGTCTTTGGTTCGCTTTCCTGATTACTTGGGGTCTGTGAAGTCTTTCTTAGACTTCAAGTGATCGTCATCATTTCAACCTTATCCTTTCAAACACATCATTCCTTTATGATGAAAAAGAGAGTGTTCCAAGTCTTTGGTTCGCTCTCCCGATTACTTGGGTCCGAGAAGTCTTTCTTAAGCTTCGAGTAATCGTCATCCGTACCCATTTCAAACCAATTCAATCCAGTTTCTTTCGTAGTTGTTACCACGAACTACGACCGCTCTGATTCTTCATTCATTCTTGAATGTAAGATACGTAGGCACAAGATTGCGATGATCTTGGCAAGCACAATCCCCTCCATCTTCCATTTCCCCATCCTTTCCGTAGTCGAACTACGACGCTCTGATTTCTCATTCTCGTCCGAATGAGCATACGTAGGCACAAGGGCCCCAATCCTTGGCGAGCACCCTATTCCTCTAACCATCCCATTTCCCCTAGCGTCTTTATCCTTTATAGTATCCTTTATCATTTAGTAGTGAGAAGAGAAGATTAAGTTTAGCTAACATCCATTAACTCGAATTAAGAGGTTCCCGTCGAGTACGACGGACGTGAGGGGTGCTAATACCTTCCCCTCGCGTAACCGACTCCCGAACCCAGGAATATGGTTGCGTCGACCGTGTTCCTTTCCGCTCTATGAGGTTTTCTCGATATTTTCCTCTCCCGTTCATTCGGGAAAAATAAAGTTCAGTGGCGACTCTGTCGAACCGCATTTCCGCGCCTTTCGCGCGAGGGTCGTATGTTCGAATGAATTTTTCGAGGTGCGACAGGTGGCGACTCTGCTGGGGACTATTGCTCCATGCAAGAGAGAGTCGAGCCTATCTTAGTTTGAGTTGTTAGCTTTTTGTTTTTATTTTCTTCTCGCTTTTTTTTATTGGTATCCTTGTCTTGGTTACTTATGCTTGAGGCATTGTGGGGGTTGCTATACTTATGGTTACTTTGTGAGATGGCTCTACACCCGAGTCTGAGTAAAACCCTAGGATTAGGATGGTGGTTGTGTAGTGGAGACTTGCGTGGAGTCTTTCACGTTAAGTTGAAGCGAAAACCCCGCTTGGAGTAGATTCCTTGGAGATGTTGTTGTTGTGGTAAATCTTTGCCATAACAGTAATGTTTTCGAGTTTGAGTCATTGATCCCAAGGACCATAAACTGTTTTATCCATGGTGGTTGGTAGTGTTAATTCTTTGTGAATTAATATGAACGCCCCAATCAGATGAGATCCCTTGAACGTATTACTTTCTTACAGTAATATTTTCAACCTCGATCTATGACTCTGAGAACCTTTTCTAGAACCCGTGTGTCGATGGTTGTGTAGTTGATGCCTCCGAGAAATCTTTCTCGCGTGTAAGATACGAGAACCTCACCTAGAGGAGATTATTTTGAGGATATTACCATCATGATGAGGCTTTGTCATGGCAGTAATATCTTTGAAAGATATCCATGACTCTAGGCACCTACCCGTTTTAGAATCCTACCCGTGGGGTTTCTTTGAGCAGTGACTGTGATCCTTGAATCGTTCATCCGGCTATTCTCAGAAATGTTTGAATTTGTGATCCTGTGATCCTGGATCTTGCATCTTGCATTGCATATCATTTGTATTGCATCTCATTTGCTGTGCATCTTGCATTCTCCTTCCTTCAGCAGTTTCTCATGTTTCTCTTTCCTTCATATCCAGTAAATCAAGCTGAGTCCTCGACACCAGTACGCAACTAGAGCCAATACTAGACGAATGATGGAACAGATTCAACAGGAGAAAGCTACCTTCAGGGAAGAGTTGGATTCTATGAAAGGGAAGATCGACCAGATCCTCGAAGCCATCCTCGCGGCTAGAAGAGAGGAAGAACAGCGTGAAGCTGCTGCTATCGTTAACAACAATGGTCAGGGACAAGGGTCTACTGTCATCCCTTTGGTTCCAATTCCAAATCCTCATGGGATGCCGTTGAACTTCAATAACGTAGCCGAAGGGAACACTTCTCAGCCAATCCCAGCGCCTGGAGTTACTGTTGGAGTTATCCCGCAGGCCCAGCCTACTGCTGTGCAAATCCCGGTTCCTCATATCGAAGATACTCTGATGGATCAGTATGACGACGTTCAGAACTATCATGCTGCTATTCCCATCGCTAGTCCTGTTGCTGCTCAGGATTCTGAAGCCATGAAGATGTGCCGAGATCTAGCCGAGAAACTCCGCGCCATGGAAGGGCATAACTCAAATTCTTTCAGTGCTCTGGAATTGTGCTTGGTGCCTGATGTTGTCATTCCTCCCAAGTTCAAAGTGCCAGAATTTTCGAAGTACAAAGGTCTCAGTTGTCCAAACATTCATCTGAAGATGTACTGTCGCAAGATGGCTGCCTATGCCAGAGACGAAAAGCTCATGATTCATTGCTTCCAAGACAGTTTGTCTGGGGCATCACTCGAATGGTACATGCAGCTGGAACGTAGCAGTGTGCGCACTTGGGCCGAGCTAGCCGATGCATTTGTCAAGCAGTATAAGTACAACACAGATCTTGCTCCGAATCGTACTCAGCTTCAGAGTATGACTCAGAAGGACAGCGAATCCTTCAGGGAGTACGCGCAACGATGGAGAGAGCTAGCCGCAAGGGTGCATCCACCTCTTGTTGACCGGGAACTTATTGACATCTTCATGGGTACTTTGCAAGGCCAGTACTACGAAAAGCTGATCGGTAGTGTCTCTGCTGGATTCTCTGACTTGGTGATTGTTGGTGAGAGAATTGAAGAAGGGCTGAAGAGTGGAAAGATCCCAGGAGGTCCTAATAGCCAGGCCAATGCCAAGAAGCCTTTCAATGGATACAATAAAAAGGAAGGCGAAACAAATGCCATCTTTTCGCAGAAAGGGCAAGCTTCTCAACAAGCTCCTGCTCCTATGCCTTATCAAGTTCCCTATTATCAGTATCCGTATGTTGCTGCTGCGCAATATGCTCCAATGCCTTATCAGCCAGCTGTTCAAGCAGTGCAAGCTCAGATGCCACGGCAACAGGCTCCTCAGCAACAGGCCTACAACCAGCAAGGATATCAGTATCCTCCTTAGCAACAGCAGATGCAAGCTACTCAGGAACGACAAGGTGCTCGCTCACAGTGTCCGCAGAGAACATGGAGACCAGATAGAGTCTTTGATCGTCTACCAATGACATATGCTAAAATCTTTGCTCAACTGATGGAGAAGAAAGTTGTTGTTCCGAGAGATTTGGCTCCTCCAACTGTCATTCCTGCCGATTACGATGCAAATGCTCATTGTGAGTTTCATAAGGGCGCTCCAGGTCATACCATTGAGGACTGCAGGGCTTTCAAGCACATAATTCAAGACATGATCGACAGGGATGCTATCAACTTCAATGGGAAGTCTCCAAATATCATCAACAATCCGATGCCACCAGTCAACTAGTGCCAACATCAGATCGATTCCAGTCAAGTTCATTCCCCGAAGAAGGCAGTCATGTTGCCATTTCATTATTCGCAGTTCTTATATTTTGTCTTTGTTTATTTAAGTATTGTATGCTTTGAACAATTGCCATTCGTATTTGGTTTTCATTAATGTATCGTTTATGCATGTTTTGAATTAGTTATGTCGTATTCACTCATTTTCACTTATCACCGACACATTTATTCACTCCACTCTATTCACTGTTGCTTAGCTTGATTTGAGGGAGGATGATGAAAACGAGATACCCATAATTGCAAATTGTATGCTTTCAGACAGAATCTCGTCAATGATATACAGGCATTGTTTCAATTCCCCAAACACCGGAGATATAAGGAGTTAATCCCTAGTAAACCACTTCGAGCCTAGAAGTAGTAGTTTCCTTCGGATATTCAAACCTTACACTTAACCTGGGGCAGGGTAGTGTTCAGTCAATTCAACTCCGCACTTGAATCCACAAGAAATGACTCATGCTATGGTAGTCACAACCTTCCAACAAAATCCAAAAAAAAAAAACATCAAAAGCCTGCTAAGTCAGACACCTTAGAGGGGACTTAGGCAAAATCAAGGCAATCCCGATGGATCTGACAAGCAAAGTCAATCCATGCAAAAGTTAGGGATCAAAAACAAAAGCAAAAGAGGACCCCGAAACCCTCAACAAAAAACAAAATAATATTCAGTGGCCACCCAAATCAGAAGGGGCACTGACATCCATCAAAAAACCAAAATAAGGTGACTGCCACGTCGAGCAAACCTTGAACCTTCAAGCTTACACCGTCCAGACAAGTGTAGAATTAACTGAGCGTAGGACTGGAGATCATTAAGAAGAAGGGGTGGGTACAAATCATACTTTGATCCTAATATCCTTTGTTTCATAACCGTGAACCAGACCACGTTATAGCCCTCGAAAGACCTAATTGAGGCGAGGTTTATTCTGAAAGCATATTATCGCAAGGTTGCGTAACCTGACTCTTCACATGATTGTTAATCATCAACATTGGTGTCATTATTCTTGCAACATCTTTTCGCACCAATCAAAGTTAGCACAACGTTTGGGTTAGCTGTCCATTCGTCTCACTACTATAACACTTTCAAATAAGCAATACTTTTTCAAACTTGCATCGAACTTTGCATTAATTATTACCATTTGTGAATGTACAATGTTAATTGCAAATCAGTGCTAGGTATTCAAGGACATCTCAACAAAAGACATCAAGGAGGAACTTGACTTCCAGTGGTTGGCACAAAGCAAGACTACCTCAAAACCCACAGACTGGGGCAAATCGCTCCAGAGCCCAAGCAGGGGCAGACCATTGCCATGTTCAGACTGGGGCAAGACCATGTCATCCTGACCATCAAGCAAAGTTGCAACCTTCTCTGAAGGAAATTCACAACAAATCACCAAGTACCCAGAATTGGGGCATCCGAAGCATCATTTTCTGCTTCAATCATGGCGTCTTCAACTAGCTGCGTGTCGAGGAAGTCAATCCCTCCCATCACCCAAAGTTCAATTTGCATTGGCAGCTACCAGAGTCCACCGTGCTGACGTCTCCCTGCATTTCCAATTACCCGTCTGCAATCATGGGCATCATACGCATTGCATTCGTTATCATAATCATCTTGCATCATATGCATACTCCAATCATACTATACTTCCCCAGCTCTTGCATCTCCGCACGTCGGCATTTGCATTTGCACTTCCACTCGTATGGAATATCATTCATCATCCAACATTCATATATGCAAGTCAAGGTCCAGGATCAATCTTGAAGATTTCCAATACCATCATCAGCCCGATCAAGGGCATCTCCCACGAATATCAGGAGCTTCAAAGCAATCACCAGCCCAGTCAGGGGCAATTTTCTGCAATTGTGGGTCTCTCCCATCAAAATTCAAAGTTGTTCAAAGCAAGATTCAACCCAGTCAGGGGCATTTTTCAAAGACCATGGGCGTCTCCCATGACGTATTTCAACCTTGTGGTTGATCAGATCTTCAAATCAACATTTAGCCCAGTCAGGGGCATACCATTCAAGACCGTGGGCGTTCCCCATGAAGTTATTCAACCTTTTGCTGGGAAAATCCAAGAAGTTCAGTGCAAGATCCAACCCGAGCAGGGGCATCTTCAGCAAAGCTGTGAGCGTTCCTCACGAAGTTATTCAACCTTTTGTTGAGCGAGACAAGACATCAAGACAAACTCAGCCTAGTCAGGGGCATCCTCTTCAGAATTCATGGGCGTAACCATGAAATCATTTCAACAATTATGATCTCCAAGCAAGTCAGTGGCCGTCCCCGCTGATTCATTTCAACCCAATCTTCTTCTTGGGTGTTTCCCAATAAGTTGTATCCAGCAAGTGTGACCGTTGTCAATTGCCTTATTATCATCCTTTTGGTGATAGTCGAACCTCGTCAGTTCAACCTAGCCTGCATCCTTTTGGTGTTGGTAAACTTCAAATCTGTGTTGTCCTATCATCCTTTTGGTGATAGCGACCTGTTGATGTGAGTTTCGCTCTGTCATCCTTTTGGTGGGGGTCTATCATGGTCGTTAATGATAGATTGTGCGATGTGTTTTGTGTTTCGCTCCGTCATCCTTTTGGTGGGGGGTCTATCATGGTCATTAATGATAGATTGTGCGATGTGTTTTGTGTTTCGCTCTGTCATCCTTTCGGTGGGGGGTCTATCATGGTTGTTAATGATAGATTGTGCAATGTGTTTTGTGTTTCGCTCCGTCATCCTTTTGGTGGGGGGTCTATCATGGTCATTAATGATAGATTGTGCGATGTGTTTTGTGTTTCGCTCCGTCATCCTTTTGGTGGGGGGTCTATCATGGTCATTAATGATAGATTGTGCGATGTGTTTTGTGTTTCGCTCCGTCATCCTTTCGGTAGGGGGTCTATCATGGTCGTTAATGATAGATTGTGCGATGTGTTTTGTGTTTCGCTCCGTCATCCTTTTGGTGAGGGGTCTATCATGGTCATTAATGATGGATTGTGGGACGTGTTTTGTGTTTCGCTCCGCCATCCTTTTGGTGAGGGGTCTATCATGGTCATTAATGATAGATTGTGCGATATGTTTGTGTGAGTTCCGCTCCGTCATCCTTTTGGTGGGGGGTCTATCATGGTCATTAATGATAGATTGTGCGATGTGTTTTGTGTTTCGCTCCGTCATCCTTTCGGTGGGGGGTCTATCATGGTCATTAATGATAGATTGTGCGATGTGTTTCGGTCCGTCATCCTTTTGGTGGGGGGTCTATCATGGTCATTAATGATAGATTGTGCGATGTTTTTGTTTGTGTTTCGCTCCTTCATCCTTTTGGTGGAGGGTCTATCATGGTCATTAATGATAGATTGTGCGATGTGTTTATTTGTGTTTCGCTCCGTCATCCTTTTGGTGGGGGGTCTATCATAGTCATTAATGATAGATTGTGCGATGTGTAGTGTGTTTGCTCTATCGTCCTTTTGGGGATAGTAGCCGTATGTGTTTCATCCCATCATCCTTTTGGTGATGGTGACCTTTTGCCAGTTATTTACAGTCTACTCAGAGGTACTCCCATCCATCATTTTCAGTTCCCAAACTTTCCTTTTCCTTTCAGACAAATTCAGGGTTTTCTTTGTATCTAATTGACTTCTACCTTGAAAAATGAACGCTGGAGCAATTCATCTTACTCGGTCTAAGCCAATTAGATAGGGGCATCTGTCATACCCCAAATTTGTCCTACTTGTACAACTTTCATTCAGTACATCCACCCCCCAGTTATTATTATAAAATTCAAAAAAAATATGTTGCTTATGCTCATGGCCCACACTCACGATATCACAGGGTTGAAATAAAAGTGTTGCAAGATTCACGTGAGGTTTGTCAAGGAAGATCATGGTATAAAGTTCCAGGGGTGCACGCTCGGAGTCTCAATTAAGGTTTATGGGTGGGCTCAAGGTCTTGGTACAGCTGTAATGTTGTCCATATCAAGTTATCATCTCCTGATTTCAAGGCTTTTGAGAAATCCAGTTTATAAAGAATGATTGTGGTTCAGCTACAATCCAATTGATGTTAGATCAAGATAACTCCATTTATTTATCAGGCCAGGACGAGGGTATGAATCAATTCAGTGTTCTATTTGAGTGAAAATCCAAGAATGATGTTTATGAGAGTCATGGATTATGGATTGTTTTGAAATTCTAAGTCGCAAATTGAGGTTATTCATGATCATGGTTAAGCATGACTCAAAAGCACAAACGGAGGATTAATTCATTTTTCTGGTTTCATTTACTTTATGTAAAAGTTCAATAAGTGTGCATGATAGATGAGGGAATTGACTTTTATCACATACGGAGTCAAAATCGCTTTTCTTTCAAGATTTCAGGAATTGGTGTATTAATAATATTGAGGTCCATTTCATTTTTTTGTCAAGCCCATATTTATTAATAATTCTACAAAGAAGAACTCATTCCACTCACATCAAAATTTTAGAAAATAATATGATTTGTAGGACATGTTTTGCCAAGTTCATTTATAATAAATAATAAAAGTGAGAGCCTAGGAACCATTGATGATACATGATGTATAATACATGATGTACACAGTATGTTTCACAATTCGAAATAAACTGCAACAAATGAAGTCACGTGGAAAACCGTACGTGCCTCATGGTATCCTTCAATAATCTGCACAAGGTAACAACTTGGCTTGGACCCCACTATTCTGCTGTGCTTTTTCCGGAATGATATCAAACACACATCTACTCTTCACAAATGGATCGTACACAGCAGTAGCACAACCCATGCCAATTTTCTGCTGCATAACAAAGAGGACAAAATCATTTCCAACCACATACACTTCACCATTTTTGAAATACACTCAACCACCAGCATCAAGTGGCTATTGGGCTCACATCCTCTTCCAGTGTGTAACCATCATCGATATTTCATGATGAAAACCACAACAGCTTTGGTCTGAACCTGCAAACAACAAAAAGGGAAATATAGCCTACATTATTTGAGGAATCTGTATGATTCAAAATACATAATATAAGCTACATCAAGTGCAATCTTCAAAGGATGAACTTCAGCCTAAGAAGATAAGTCACAAACAAGCTTTGAGATTGTTCTTTTAATGCGCTGCAAAATTCAGAGTAACCTGCAACACAGCTTCATCATTACGCAGTAAAAGAAGATAGCATTCTTTTATCAAAATATCCTTCTCAAAGCTCTTGATTTCACCTTGCATACATTGATACAAAAAGGGGGCACGCACCAGCTCTGCGGGACCAACCGTCATCGCCTGCAGCATACCAGACAAAATGAATAAAATTATGAATTGTTGAAAACCATTACACAAGCAGCTTGCACATCCCTTTTATGTGATACACACCCTTGACTTTTGCTTAACCAATACTCCTCAACCGAACCTACACAACATGGCAGCAACAAAATTCACAAGCTATCACTTAACAGAAATACATTGGTATCCCACCATCTCTACAAACTTTGAGCTATGGATGGACTTGATCAAATACTTGAAGCATAGGCCACACAAAAATTCACAGACCTTGAAGACACACAATGTTCACCTCATGATCTCCAAAATCACGCTTCGAGCATCTTCAACCAAATCTGTGCACGATTGAATTGAAAGCACCACCCTAATGGACAACACGACAAAAATCCAAAAGAAAATCATCACGCAGCAGCAATACGGGTTACCTCAGATTCCAGTCCACAATAGCACAGCCCACTAGCCTGCATAATACCACAATCCATTCTGCATAAACTGCTCCAACCGGCACGAAATGGAAAGAACAAACCGTCCACACACCAACGAAGCCGCAACGTTCCACCTCACATGACAAATACATTTGCATATTGATACCTGCAAAACCAACACAACAGAGTTGTATTTCCATCCTCTATACTCAGACAAAAACCTGCAATTACAAATCAGAAGAATTATGGTACAAAAAAAAATGAAAAGAAATGAATTGCTCTCCAATACAAGTTATGAACAGAAGGAAAATTGACTTTCACGGATTAGACAGGAAAATCGCAAGCTGTGGAACTAAAATCCAGCTGCGTTTTATTTTGAAAAGAAGCCACCACTTATGCAAATTGTGACACAGGGGTATCCGTCGCAAACAAAAGTCGTTGTTCATAGCAATATCATGATTCACGCAGCAATCAAAACCAATGGTGAAGCCTTGCTGCTAAAAAAAACCAAAAACAAGTTTTAAAAAAAAAAACAATGAAACAAGTTTAAGCACGAGCGACTTACCATGGTTAAAATATGATTTCTCTTTTCATGACAAGCTCCGTTGTTACTACCAGCCGTTTCAGCCACAAAACCAAGTCGGCCAACTTATGCAGTGAGTATTTATATCACCCTTTGTACTGAGACGCGAAGCAAAAGAAGCAAAAGAATCACCAATTCACAAGCCGCATCATATCTCCCGAAATGTGAATAACAATAGGTTGAATAAATGTAAAAAGCTGCACCTGTTGCTAATCCATTTTAGAGTATAAATATTGGTGAGAACTTGGCCAAGTAGTAATCAACGACCATATCAAAGTACATCACTGGAATTTGCATCTGAGCTACAATTTTCAATGTCTCGAGCAATTTTCAAGTCGTGAGCTGCAAAACCAGTGTTTGATATAATTGAGATACAAGGATTACAATGATGATAAAGTGTTTAACAGGGTGATAAATCAGGGCATCAGACTAGTGAGAATTACATAAGTCAGGTGGCTGTGGTGGAATTCTGACCTGATGTTGTTGCTCGTCAACATGGTCGTTGCGTGTTTCGACAATGGCATCGATTATTCGAGTGGGAGAGGCAAGGAAAGCCCCAGACGGGTCTAATTCAGGTTCCATGTGGAAATATTGGTGTTCAGAACTATTTGTTGATGCAGGAGAGATACATAAAGAGAAGCTTTTGTGAGGATGTCAAACCAAGTCGACGTGATGGATGCTCTAAGTGCGCCTTTGCAAGCTGACAAAACCATTCCATTATGTCGCAATGCCGCATCCATACCTGCGCGACATGCATACAAATGAAGGCCAATCTCATCACAAAATGAACAACGAAAACGCAAAAATAGGAGTTTTGGAAAACCAACCATCACAGCCATAACTCGAAAAATCACGGAAGTCACCTTCAAATGCAAGCCACACCTTCAGTACATCTCTAACCGGAAACAATTGGGCTCCTGCATCAGCTTATGATTCATCTGCATCAAACCAATAATCCCAAATCAGCCAGCAGTCGTGGAATTGACGGCATATTGTGTGTGGAAGTGTGGATAATTGAAACTATTACAATGACTCGCAAACGTACCTTAATCGGAACTTGTTAGCCTTGGAATTGCTACGCACAAATTCGCAGCTGCCGGCGTACAACTCGCGAGCTTGACAGCATGGAGGAAACAAGTAACAGGTCTATGGCTTGTCGCAATTTGCTTCATATGAGCCATAAGTTTGCATTGCTCATAACCAATACCTGCCAAGCGTGATATGCATCAACGACATGAATTGGTGGTTTCAACCTATAATCTGCGCAAGATATCCAGGCCATGTGGCTAAGCCTCACGCACCACCTGTGAAATCATCCTGCAGCATAAAATCAAGAAAAATCACAAGCCTCAATTCATTCTTGCTTCATCAATAATTGCAACAAAATAATAATGAAGAGGTAGCAAGCACAAGAAGTCGATCCTGCATGTCGCATACAAGCAGCTCTTGGTGCATTAGAAATCTTGATACCTTCAAACAATGAGAAAAGTGGCATGTTAGCAGTAAAATTCTTAATGGAATGCACAAGACAGTATGATAGTCACAAAACTAAGCCAGCCCACATCAAAGAAGTCAAAAGGAGTTACTGCGGTGAAAATGATGAATTAGTGGTAGAAAATTCACATATTTTCCAGCTCATGTTAGAGATAAGGTTGTACTTTTGGTCCCCACAAAAATCCCTCCCAAAAGCAACAAACTCTGCACAACCATACAACTAGTCCCTCAAACCACACCAGACAAAACCTGCACCTGAAAATGACTGGACATCAGCAACAGGACAATTTGAAAAAAAACTTAAAAGAGGGAGGGGGAGATCGCATTGAGGGGAGCTGATTCTTTTCTCCATCAGTTTTCAAAGAGAAAAAACAACATCAAAAGAAACTTACCTCAGAAACCTCCAAACATCTCCCATCTCCACAACCCTCTTTCTCCATCAAAACATCAAACTCCACCATGAACACTCATTTGAAACTCATTAACATCTCAACCAGACAACACAGACCCTAGCCTCCTTTCTTTTTCTCCCAACTCCTCTCTTCACCTTCTTCGAAAACTCTCAACTTCATCTTCCTGAAATTCACTCAAAATTTCCAATGGACCTTCATCCGCTACCGTCGGAGTCGATAACCTAGAAAATCACCTTCCCAACCTCACCTTCAAATCTCCCTCACTAATTTTCGAGCATCACTTAATCAGAAAACTCCAACAAAACCCCCCCATTTCCGACAAAGACCTAAACCCCATCTCTTCCAAACTTTCTTCCTCCACCAGCTTCAACCGCAAATCCCTTCTTCGGACCCAACCACAACTTTCAACCAACAAAGTCAAGCTCCTTCCTCAATCTGTAATATTCAATCTTCACAAAATTTCTTCGCTCCACATAATCTTCTCCATCAACTTCAACTAAGCCCCAAATCTATCATTTCAAACACAAATCACCATACAAACCCATTTCAGATCCAGGAGGTGAAGAAGTAAGAGATAAACTGAGAGTAAAAGGGTTCAGAACCATTACAGACCTGTTTCAAGGGGGGAGAATGGTCTTGAACTAAAATGAGACGATATTGTTGAAAAATCGCGAAGAAGGTTGAGACCGTGAGAACGCGTCGTAATCGTTTTCGCTGTTTTGAACCTCCTTTTGTTCATTTGGCTTTTCCCATTTCTTTTACGTTTTGGCCGTATCTGCTTTCCTGAGTTATTTGTTTTTTTTATTTTTATTTTTATTTTTATTTTTTCGTATTTGTATTATAAGACTTTTAAATCGTTGAGTTGATGGGCTCAGCCCAGATGGGTGGACTGACTGCACCCCGCTTGTGTTTCATCTCCCCCAACCGTGTGTCATAAAAATGGGGTAGATGATGGGCTCTTCTTGAGAAGCCCATATGATTCTACATCCATTCAATTTTTGACCCTCCATTCTTTATATTTTTTTTAAAAAAAGGGGTTCTTTTCTAATTAATTATTTTATTTTCATGTAGTTTTTAGTCGTTAACTATTTTTTTATGAGGATTTTAGATTTTAGATTTGCTCCTTTTTTACCTTTCACGGTCAATGACGAAACTTCCACCGTTTAACCGTCACATTAGTGGCGTGAAACAAAGGATCCGAGACCACCTTTGTTATTTCGATTTTATTTCGATAAACTAACATTAAATTTCTGTCAAACATTATTCATATTATTTCATATTATCATACTTATTCATTATCATATCTCATTATTCATATTTATTCACCCATATTCGAAAATACCTAACGAACTATCGAAACTCCTAAAAGCCGAATTGGTGGACTGTTGTATCATTGGTTATTTGCAGGTATCTTAATTTTAAGTTGTGCTCGACTTTGCTCAAGGCGTAGTTTAGGACATAAATGCACACACACGGCTTTCTCTTGGGCTACCTGACAATGTGACCCCTTTATTTCGTGCAATCCCGTGTAACTTACATGTACCCCTCTCCCATTCCGATGTATGTTTCGTATTTCTTTGATTATTAGTTTATCTCCTAGGAGCACCCATAGGGACTAGAGCGGATTCAAACTATTTTCAAACTAATTCTCGATTCATTATCGAGCCACTTTCAAACAACCCGTAAGTCGAGTGCTCATACGCATTCGCCGTCAACCTATTACAACTCGACCCTTGATGCGTAAGTCATGTCGGTCTCTTTTTTCAAACAATTTCATTTTCAACACGCGTTGCACGCGATAATGAGTCAAACCCTTGATCCAACGTCAAGAGGATTTTCAAAACAAACTATCAATCAACTAACAACTATTCAATTCTTTTCAAGGTGTAAAGAGTAGGTTCAAGTCTTTGATCTTGCTTTCCGTTGTTTATATGCGAGTTATCTTATTCGTGTGTGAGCAATTGACGCCTTTAAATAATATTAACAAACTCGACAATATTCAACCATCTCCAATTACTCATCCTTTCACTCACCTTTCAAACAACTTCTTTTACGATGAAAAAGAGAGTGTCCCAAGTCTTTGGTTCGCTCTCCCGACTATTTGGATCCGAGAAGCCTTTCTCAAGCTTCAAGCAGTCGTCATCCGACCAATCTCATCCTTTTATACACCATTTCAAATTCAAACAACCTTCTTTTACGATGAAAAGAGAGTGTTCCAAGTCTTTGGTTCGCTTTCCCGATTACTTGGGGTCTGTGAAGTCTTTCTTAGACTTCAAGTGATCGTCACCATTTCAACCTTATCCTTTCAAACACATCATTCCTTCATGATGAAAAAGAGAGTGTTCCAAGTCTTTGGTTCGCTCTCCCGATTACTTGGGTCCGAGAAGTCTTTCTTAAGCTTCGAGTAATCGTCATCCGTACCCATTTCAAACCAATTCAATCCAGTTTCTTTCGTAGTTGTTACCACGAACTACGACCGCTCTGATTCTTCATTCATTCTTGAATGTAAGATACGTAGGCACAAGATTGCGATGATCTTGGCGAGCACAATCCCCTCCATCTTCCATTTCCCCATCCTTTCCGTAGTCGAACTACGACGCTCTGATTTCTCATTCTCGTCCGAATGAGCATACGTAGGCACAAGGGCCCCAATCCTTGGCGAGCACCCCTATTCCTCTAACCATCCTTTTTCCCCTAGCGTCTTTATCCTTTATAGTATCCTTTAGAATTTAGTAGTGAGAAGAGAAGATTAAGTTTAGCTAACATCCATTAACTCGAATTAAGAGGTTCCCGTCGAGTACGACGGACGTGAGGGGTGCTAATACCTTCCCCTCGCGTAGCCGACTCCCGAACCCATGAATATGGTTACGTCGACCGTGTTCCTTTCCGCTCTATGAGGTTTTCTCGATATTTTCCTCTCCCGTTCATTCGGGCAAAATAAAGTTCGGCGGCGACTCTGTCGAACCGCATTTCCGCGCCTTTCGCGCGAGGGTCGTATGTTCGAATGAATTTTTCGAGGTGCGACACTAAGGAGATCGAGTTCTTGGAACTGAAGCAGGGTGGTAAGACTGTAGCAAAATATGCTGCGAAGTTTGAAGAGCTGGTGCAGTATTGTCCTCACTACAATGCTGATGATGCGATGACATCCAAATCTCTGAAGTTTGAGAATGGAATGCGTCTAGAAGTTAAGATGGGAATTGCTTGTCAGAAGATCAGAAACTATCCTGAGCTAGTGAGCAGGAGTAGGATCTATGACAATGACAATCGGGCAAGGATTGCGCACTATAAGGCTGCAAATGACCGTAAGGGTAAGTAGAGATTCAGTGGCACTCCTTACAGTGGTTCGACTGACAGAGGAAAACGCAAGGCTGTTACTGATAAGAAGTTCAGAGAGGGGGACATGTCTGCTGATGTGAAATGTTTCAGGTGTGGTGGTTCGGGTCATCGTGTTAAGGATTGTACTAAGGAAGGAGTGAAGAAGTGCTTCAAGTGTGGTAAGCCAGGCCATGTGATAGCTGATTGTAGGGCCACTATGCCGACTTGTTATAATTATGGTGAGACAGGTCATATTAGTACCCATTGTGAGAAGCCGAAGAGGTCTCAGGCATCTCCGGCAGGTGGTAAAGTGTTTGCTCTGGCAAGGACTCAAGCTGTCAGTAATGAACGAGTTATCAAAGGTACTTGTATCATCAATAATATTCCTTTGACTGCTATTATTGATACAGGTGCAACCCACTAGTTAATTTCTGTTGATTGTGTGAAGAGGATAGGATTGGTGCCGTCTACTCTTGAGGGACGAATGACTATTGAGACACCCTCGATTGGTTCAGTGATTACTTCTTTAGTATGTTTGAAGTGTCTGCTGACTATTTTCGGTAGAGAATTTGGAGTGGATCTGATTTGTCTACCACTTGGTAATTTGGATGTTATTTTGGGTATGAACTGGTTAGAGTTCAACCGAGTCTACATCGATTGTTTTCGGAAGGAATTGTTGTTCCTGACTCCAGAAGAGGAAGCGTTGGCAGATTCTTTGTCTAGTAAAGAATTGAGGACCTTGTTGGAAAATGAAGCCAAAGTGCTTGCTTTATTTGCATCATTATTGGTGGATAGCAAAGCGTCAGTGGAGGGATTAGCAGTGGTGAATGAGTTTCCGGAAGTGTTTCCTGACGATATTACGGAATTGCCTCCGACGCGAGAGGTGGAATTTAGTATTGATCTTATTCCTGGTACGAGGCCTATTTCTCTGGCGCCGTACAGGATGTCTGCGGTAGAGTTATCCGAGTTGAAGTCTCAGATTGGAGAATTGTTGGATCAGAAGTTTATTAGACCGAGTGTGTCGCCGTGGGGAGCTCCAGTGTTGTTGGTGAAGAAGAAGGATGGTAGTATGCGTCTGTGCATCGATTACCCTTGTTAGACTAAGGCACGGATCTAGAAGGGGGGGTTGAATAGATCCCTTTTAAAAATTTGAGTGGCGCTACCAATAAAATTGGTTTTCAAAATTGTTTTCAAATGCGGAAGCGGCCTTGGAAAATATAGTCTAAAACGAACAACTATTGGAGAGCCGGATATGCGTCAAGCAGATGAATTTAAGACGATAACGGATAGTAAATCACTACACACTTTTATGCAAAACTCAGATGTGATTCACTCGTACTATTTCCTTATTCCAATGATCAAAAATTACACCAAAACTAGCAGCAAAATTAAGGCAATTTTAGTTCAGCACTTTTGTCGAACAGTTGGTGTGCACAAATACCTTAAATGATATTTGTGTTGAATGAGTGATTGAAAAAGCCTTAGTACAGTATTTCTATTGTACTTAGTAGTTAAAAAACAGTGTTTCACCAACTCACTCAATCAATACTACAATTTGACAAAATCACTTATTCTAGAATCACTTAATTTTTAAGCTGTAATTGAAAATGCAGAAAATAAAGGAACACAAGATTTGATGAGGCAGTTCCCCCAGTCGTCCTCGCGTTGGGGTACGTCTGCCCTCAATTCTACAATGAGAATTGAGATATGTATTGAATAGATATCACCTGTTTGGTAGAACAGTTATACACAAGAATCGATAGACAATTGATACAAACAATCTTAATGTTGCTGATAATTTCTACCACTTCTTGCCCCTTGATTCAAGATGAATCAAGTCCTCCAATTTGATGTGAATGACCTCCGATTGCAGCCACCTTATTGACAACTCTTCCGTTGATCAAACCTTCGGCACGGCTGATCTTAGACACACCCAAATTGAACCCGGAACGTCTTCAACCTTTCAACGCCCTAGCTACTAGATTGATCAACCTTCCGCTAATCAATCACCTTCGCACTCGCTTGATTGTTGAACCGACGATTCCGTAACAAAAGCCTTCAAAACCTGTAGTCCTGATAGGTAAAACCTCAAAGGTTTTCTCCCAAGAAACACCTGCACCAGCTTCCACTCGAACCGGATCTTCAATCACGCGTTCGAACCTTATCACCGTCGAGCAAACCACAAACCGCAGCAAAAAATTGATTATCTGTAATTTGAGGATTTGTGAGTTGATTGAACGATGAAGATGAAGAACACTGATGCACCTCTTTCACGTTTCTTGACCTGAACACTTTCTCACAATGCTTTCAAAAATGTTAGTTGTTAAAATTGAAAAGACAGCTATTTATAGTAATATACAAAACAGACAGTTGACAGATCAATGAAACATAGCAGAATTTCTGTTTCTGCGCGCGAACGGTCGACCATAGGGTCGGCGTGCGCTGAGCCGTGTGACACTCAAACTGTCATGCGCCGAGTCAGCGGTCGACGCATGATCTTCATGCGCTGAGCCGTCTGATTCTTAAACCTGCATGCGCCAAGTTAACGGTCGACGCATGACCTTCATGCGCTGAGCCGTGTGAACTGAATGAAACTGTGTGCTGACGGTATGGTCGGCTCATGGTTCAAAAATCTGCAAAAACATAAATTTCTACAGCTTTTTGTGCATTACGTCATTGTAAAAATTGAATCATAAGTAGCGTGAATGATTTAAACGAAAGAAGGATATCTCTTAGCAAGTTGTCATCATCAAAAACCAGAGGCACGCTTGTGTTGGTAGATACTTTGCCTTCACATTCTCCCCCTTTTTGATGATGGCAACCTACTGTTACGCAACACGTGATAGGTATAGGTATGCTCCCCCTTTCTTTTACAATTATAGCGGTCGTAATCATCGTCTATCTACTGCTCGGTTCTCCCCCTTTGACAACATCAAAAAGAGGTAAACCCGTGACACAATAACAACACATTGAATCATGCATAAATGAGATACCAACAGATGAGAAGTAAACAACAGTTATACATACGATGGAGATAACAGTTAATAGATTACAGAACCACAAAAATGTCATGATAGCAACATAGAAGTAAGCAACAATCATAGTGAGTTTGGGCAGAAAAGCAAAACACAACAAACAAAATGAATGCAAGCCAAAACAGGAAACAACAAATGACATATGAGCGCATGCTAATAGCCCCGTCCACGTCCGCGACCACGACCACGCCTGTCATAGTAATGAGGATGGCGTTGGGGATGAGCTAGATCAGTAAATTCTTCGGTGATGTTATTCAAAAAGTCAAGACTGTCGACAATGGCGCGCTCTTCAGCTTGATGACAGTGAGTTAGAGTCTCGAATCGAGCGTCCAGCTGAGTCGACATTCCACTGATCCGTTCATTTTGGTTATGCAGTTCAGAACGAATTTGTGCCATTCTTTCATTTTGATCCCTCATGAATTTTTGCTGTTGTTCCTGCATATTGGTCATAAAATTTCGCTGTTCCAACTGCATCGACTGCATCATTTCTAAAATCTCCGAATTGTTTGACGGTTGTTGAGGAGAAGGTGGGTCTGCAGTGCTTGGTTGATACGGCTGATAGAATTTGCCAAGGGTGGTCCACCCGGTGTATTGCCATTCACCCCAGCCTTGGTTATTCTCCTCATCCTCATTTTCCTGTTGGTTTGAGTAGGCAGACCAGTTATTGTGTTGATTGTCATCTTGATATGTTTGTTGATAGTTTTCAGAAGGCACGTATGGTTGATGACCTTCATTAATATCGTGGTCCAGCTGAGTCTCATCAGCGGTTTCTTGTGCCTCTCCTGCATTGTCACCTTGATTGTCTTCATCTTCACTTGAGCTTCCTTCTGCTTCTTCATCTTCTCCACCCTCTGACTCATCAGCACTTTCTTCACTCGAGGAGGCAGCTGCAGCCATGGTTGAGCGCCGATAAAATCTGTACTTTTTGAGCGACTGATCCCACGCATATCCCATCATAGCAAAGACCTTTGAACTGAACTCTTTATCGGAAGAAATTGGAGTATACGGAAAAGACGGGTAATTGATACCTGCAGAGTTTAAAGCTTCCTGAATGAATGAGCCATAGGCGAGCGCGGTGCCTCGCTTGGAGTCTCTTAGTTCATACATCCGGCTTGTAATATAGTACGGCCAGTTAATTTTAATGCCGTGACCTAGTATATGAATGAGATGCACTTCAGCTTGTTCGACTCTTGACAAACCACCTTGTTTAGGCCGCAGAATGCGCGCCACAATCCATTGAAGGATCCTTGGAGATGATCTGAGTTTTCCGGATGTGACGGACCTCGGAAAAGCCGCACTGTTTACAATGTGCTCCGGATAAGGCCTCTTGAGCATATTATTCAGTGCTTTGTTATACTCATAACCTTCAAGAGTTTTAGAATCGGTCACTTCGGCTAGGGGAGGTTCACCATCCTCTACAGACATATCAAAATACTTACTCCAGAATTCAGTATTTACAGTCACTTGAGTTGTTCCAATATGGGAATGAAAGTTTTCTCCGTGAAATTTATCATTCAATTCAGAGTAAAAGACACGCACCAGATCTTCGCTATATTGTACATTGCATTCAACAAATCGTTCAACACCATGATAAGTAAGAAAGTTCATGAACTCACCCAGATGCATGCGTTCAGCAACCAGTTCATAGAAGGCGTGTTGTCGAACCACTTTCCTCTTACCAATGTCTTTGTTAAAGTTTTCCCGACGAGACGGATGAACCAGGGATTCTGCAGTGATTGGCACTGTTCCGGAGGTTGACCCTCTTGATCTCTTTCTTGTAGGTCTAGAGGAAGAAGCCATGGGTATAGTTTTGTGGGTACAAGGAACTCTTTACCAATGTGATGGAGAATGAAGAGTTTTGAGATGAAGGATTTTGAATTTTGAGAAGAAGGAGAGAGATAACCCTTGTTTAATGTAAGGATTAGGGTTTGATTGGAAAATGTGAGGAGATGAAGAGAGTTAGTAGGGGTAGTAGGTGTGGGTTTCTAGTAATGAAGATAAATGCAAGTGTAACTGCCCAAAAAAAAACTGAACCGTCAAGTAATCAGGAAAACTGGGTTTTTGCGCGAGCCGTCGACGGTAGCTTCTGCATGCGTCGACGCATGCTTCAGATTTTTCACCAGATACAAAAGTTAACAGGGTGCGCCGACCGCTGCCCTGTTATGGTCGACTCAATATGCAACAAACAGCAGATTTTTGTATTTTACCATATTCAGAGGTACATGCTATGCAAAAATGATGTCATGACATATAAGAAAAAAAATATCTATATACATATGCAGTAGATGTCATACAAATTTAGCGTAGTATAAGCGATATGATTTGAGATCAACAGGATTATCAAACAAAGAGAGAGAGAAAGAACAATATCACCTTGATGCCTGATTTGCTTGATACACAACATACTTATACTTACACGAATATCAAATTGTTAGAAGTACAACAGCATGATTATTTGAATGAAATAAGATAACATCAGCAAATATTATTCCCGTTCCGAAATGTCGAGGATGCCAAGTTCTCGGCGGATATGAAAGAAAGGTTCCGTTGCTAGCGGCTTTGTGAAAATGTCCGCTAGTTGGTTTTTAGTGTCAACGTGTTCAAATACAACATCACCTTTCTCAACATGATCCCTAAGAAAATGGTGTCGAATTTCTATATGTTTAGTGCGAGAGTGTAATACGGGATTTTTGGTAAGGTTAATAGCGCTAGTGTTGTCACATAGGATAGGAATACGTTCAAGTTTAAGATTGAAATCTAGTAGTTGTTGCTTAATCCACAGAATTTGAGCACAACAACTACCAGCGGCAACGTATTCCGCCTCGGCCGTTGATAAAGCAACTGAAACTTGTTTCTTGCTATGCCAACTAACCAAGGAGTTTGAAAACAAATGACATGTACCACTAGTGCTTTTCCTATCCGATTTGCACCCGGCAAAGTCGGAATCGGAGTAACCTACCAACGAGCAATCACTACCCTTAGAATACCACAATCCATACTTCGGGGTACCTGACAGGTATCGAAGAATTCGTTTAACAGCTTTTAGGTGGGATTCTTTGGGACATGATTGGTATCGTGCACCCATGCACACACTAAACATAATATCAGGACGTGACGCAGTAAGATAGAGAAGTGAACCAATCATACCTCTATATCGTTTTACCTCTACGTCCTTGCCATTTTCATCTTTATCCAAATTTACGCATGTAGGCATTGGGGTGTCTATGGCCTTGGATTTTGCCATGTCAAATCTCTTGATCAAGTCCAAACAATATTTTGTTTGGCTCACGAATGTCCCTTCTTGGAGTTGTTTAATTTGCAGGCCGAGGAAGTATGTGAGCTCCCCCATCATACTCATCTCGAATTCGCCCTGCATGAGGTCAGAAAACTCTCTCACGAGATTCATGTTAGTGGATCCAAATATAATATCGTCAACATAGATTTGCACCAAAATCAAGTGCTTTCCTTGACGTTTAATGAAGAGTGTAGTGTCAACCTTTCCTCGTGAGTACCCCTGATTAAGTAAAAACTTACTTAGTCGCTCATACCAAGCTCTAGGAGCTTGTTTGAGACCATATAAAGCTCTTTTTAACTTGTAAACATGTTCAGGGTATTCATGAGATTCAAAACCGGGAGGTTGAGACACATATACTTCTTCATTTATGTGACCGTTAAGGAACGCACTTTTAACATCCATTTGAAATAACTTAAAATCCTTTGCACATGCAAAGGCGAGTAAAAGGCGTATAGCCTCGAGTCGGGCAACCGGCGCATAAGTTTCCTCATAGTCGATGCCTTCCTCTTGGTTATACCCTTGAGCGACCAATCTCGCTTTATTACGGGTTATTACCCCGTTTTCGTCCAACTTGTTCCTAAACACCCATCGGGTGCCGATTACTCGATGGCCTCGCGGAGGAGGGACAAGGTCCCATACCTCGTTTCTTTTAAACTGATTTAGTTCCTCTTGCATCGATAAAAACCAGTGCTCATCGAGTAGGGCCTCTTTGGGGTTTTTAGGCTCTATTTGTGAAACGAAAGCGAAGTGATAACAAAAGTTACTTAGCTTAGATCGAGTGGTGACTCCCTTTGTGATGTCTCCGAGAATATTGTCAATTGGATGATCTTTACACGACTTCCAAGCTTGAGGGAGATCATCGTTTGTAGGCGGATGAGCTTCCTCAGTTACCTCATGGTGTGCATCCTTATCCTCCTCAATTTTGACTCTATCGGGTTGATCAATCCCCGTTTCGCCACCTTTGAGTATGTCTTCTGTGGATGTACCTGCACCATGAACAACACTATCCTTTCCGACATTTCTCGGATAGGACTCATCAAACGTAACGTGCACAGACTCTTCAACAGCTAGTAATCTTTTATTATAAATCCTATATGCTTTACTTGATTGCGAGTACCCTAGAAAAATGCCTTCATCGGCTTTTGAATCAAACTTGCCCAAGTTTTCCTTTCCATTGTTTAATACAAAGCACTTGCATCCAAAAACATGAAGGTGAGAAACATTAGGCTTTCGCCCTTTTAAAAGTTCATACGGAGTTTTGTTTAGAATGGGGCGGATGAGTACCCTATTCAAAACATAACATGCCGTACTAATGGCGTCGGCCCAAAAGTATTTTGGTAAACCACTATCATTAATCATTGTTCTTCCCAATTCTTCTAAAATTCTGTTTTTACGCTCCACAACCCCATTTTGTTGAGGAGTTCGTGGAGCCGAGAAGTTATGATCGATGCCATGGTTACCGCAATATTCTTCAAATAAATGATTTTCAAATTCACCTCCGTGGTCACTTCTTATTGACACAATGTTTGTATTTAACTTATTTTGGGAGAGCTTGGCAAATCTCTCAAAAGCGGCAAACGTGTCACTTTTACTCACTAAGAAGATGGTCCAACAGAACCTAGAAAAGTCGTCCACTATTACGAATCCGTAATAGTTTCCTCCTAGACTTTTGATCCTAGACGGCCCAAACAAGTCCATATGAAGTAGTTCAAGAGGTCTCGTTGTTGAAATAATCTTTTTGGATTTAAAGGAGATCCTCGTTTGTTTTCCTTTTTGACAAGCATCACAAAGGTGATCCTTGGTGAACTTAATTTTGGGAAGTCCTAGTACTAGATCTTTTGAGACAATCTTATTGAGTAAGTCAAAGTTGACATGCGCTAAGCGCCTATGCCATAGCCATGAGTCTTCACTCATAGATATGAGACATTGATCGCTTGTTGGGGATACCACATTCAAGTCAAGCATATACACATTGTTTACTCTAAAACCAATAAACACATTCTTCTTATCACTTTCATGCACAATTTTGCAGCAATCTTTTGAAAAGGAAACATTGTAACCTTTGTCGCATAATTGGCTAATGCTAAGGAGATTATGTTTAAGGTTTTCGACAAGCAACACATCGGAAATTGTAGTAGAGGAGGGATTACCTATACTACCTTTACCTAGTATCGCTCCGCGGTTGTTATCACCGTATGTTACATACCCTTTCTTCTTAGCCACGAAGTCTATGAATAAGGATATGTCTCCAGACATGTGCCTTGAGCACCCACTATCAAGAACCCATCTTCTCTCGGTGGACTCGACACATTTCACCTGTCAAAATATAACTTAGAAAAGGGAGGTACCCAATGGCATATTGGGTCCTAATAGGTTAGCGACAAGACGGTTGCGTTTGGGCAACCATTGGTAGATGCCTTTAGGAACAAGAAATCTCCTAAATCGACATTTACCAATGGAGTGGCCTTTCTTGCAACAGTAAAAGCATACAAAGTCGACATTAGAATCACTTTCACTTGCTTGATCCCTAATTACATATGCATATTTTTGATATGGGTTTATCATACTTTTTCTAAAATCCTTTTTATCGATTGCAAATGTAATTTTAGGTTCAAGTGCCTTGTCTAATTTGGCCTTAAGGTTTCTAACCTCACCTTGCCAAATATGACAAGTATCACAACCAAAGTTGAAAGGATTACTATTGTCCTTACAATCCGATTCATTATCTTTCACAATGGAAGCCTTAAGGTCCTCTAATTTCTTTTCGGACTCTAAGACTTTGTGCTCTAAATATGTAAAAATTCTTCTATTAGAAGCAAGTTTCTTAAAGGCTTCAGTTGCTTCCTTGTGTAAAACATCGAATGCGGTTTGTAATTCGGAATGAGACATATTAGATGACATATTATATCTAGAGTGACGTACCTGTTTCTTTTTCTTTTTCTGATTTGCGGAGAGACATAGATTCACGGACTCTTCTTCATCACTAGAGCTTTCATTAGAGGAGGAAGAATCACTGTCGCTTTCCCACGCGATGTACGCCCTCCTAGGCTTTGATGCTCTCTTATGTGACTTCGATTGTTCCTTTTCTTTTCCCTTGTTGTTCATTGGACAGTCCGGTTTGTAGTGACCGGGCTTTCCACATTTATAGCACGTTCCTCTAGTCTTTTTGCCTTTTTGATTGTCATCTTTGGAGAACCTTGATTGCCTTCGGAAATTTACCAGGTTCTTCTCCGAATGTTGGATGCCGTTCTTTCTCACGTACCGGTTATACCGTTTAACGAACAGCCCCATGTCCTCATTTATGTCTTCTTCTTCGTCGTCGCTTGAAGAATAATCACTTTGCTCTTTTGCTTTAGACTTCGAGGAAGAAGCCTTAAGAGCTATGGACTTCTTTTCACTCATCTTTACTTTGTCCTTCTTTTCTTTCCTTTCATGTTGGTCAAGACTCAAGAGTACCTGTTCATGCTCTTGTAGTTTGCCAAACAATGTAGTCAGGTCTAATACCGTAAGATCATTTGCCTCTTTGATGGCGGTCACTTTCGGCTGCCATTCCCTGCTAAGACATCTCAAAACTTTATTAGTAGCAAGATCATTGGAAATAGGTCTTCCTAGTGAATGTAATCTGTTTATGAGATGAGTAAATCTCTTTTGCATGTCAGCAATGGTTTCCCCTTGCTCCATGAAAAAGAGATCAAACTCTTGTATAAGAGTGTTGATTCGAGCCAACTTAACATCGTTTGTCCCCTCATGGGCAATTTGTAGTGCATCCCACATAGTCTTAGCCGTAGGGCAATGGGATACACGGTAGTATTCATCTACACCTAATGAGGAGATTAGAATGTTCTTAGCTTTCCAATCGTAATTATACTTTCGCTCATCGTCGTCGGTCCATTGTGCTTCGGGCTTTGGCACAACTTCGTTATTCTCATTTGTCATGGTTATTTCAATCGGACCATTGAGAATAACGTTCCATATCTTTCTATCTATGGAATTAATGTGCACCCGCATACAGTCTTTCCAATAGCTATAATTTTCACCGTTAAAAACGGGAGCTCTATTGTACGCCCCTTTTGGTTCGTTAGCCATTATTCTATCAATGTTGTATTTGAAGCACCGGAGAACCGGAGCTCGTGATACCACTTGTTAGACTAAGGCACGGATCTAGAAGGGGGGGTTGAATAGATCCCTTTTAAAAATTTGAGTGGCGCTACCAATAAAATTGGTTTTCAAAATTGTTTTCAAATGCGGAAGCGGCCTTGGAAAATATAGTCTAAAACGAACAACTATTGGAGAGCCGGATATGCGTCAAGCAGATGAATTTAAGACGATAACGGATAGTAAATCACTACACACTTTTATGCAAAACTCAGATGTGATTCACTCGTACTATTTCCTTATTCCAATGATCAAAAATTACACCAAAACTAGCAGCAAAATTAAGGCAATTTTAGTTCAGCACTTTTGTCGAACAGTTGGTGTGCACAAATACCTTAAATGATATTTGTGTTGAATGAGTGATTGAAAAAGCCTTAGTACAGTATTTCTATTGTACTTAGTAGTTAAAAAACAGTGTTTCACCAACTCACTCAATCAATACTACAATTTGACAAAATCACTTATTCTAGAATCACTTAATTTTTAAGCTGTAATTGAAAATGCAGAAAATAAAGGAACACAAGATTTGATGAGGCAGTTCCCCCAGTCGTCCTCGCGTTGGGGTACGTCTGCCCTCAATTCTACAATGAGAATTGAGATATGTATTGAATAGATATCACCTGTTTGGTAGAACAGTTATACACAAGAATCGATAGACAATTGATACAAACAATCTTAATGTTGCTGATAATTTCTACCACTTCTTGCCCCTTGATTCAAGATGAATCAAGTCCTCCAATTTGATGTGAATGACCTCCGATTGCAGCCACCTTATTGACAACTCTTCCGTTGATCAAACCTTCGGCACGGCTGATCTTAGACACACCCAAATTGAACCCGGAACGTCTTCAACCTTTCAACGCCCTAGCTACTAGATTGATCAACCTTCCGCTAATCAATCACCTTCGCACTCGCTTGATTGTTGAACCGACGATTCCGTAACAAAAGCCTTCAAAACCTGTAGTCCTGATAGGTAAAACCTCAAAGGTTTTCTCCCAAGAAACACCTGCACCAGCTTCCACTCGAACCGGATCTTCAATCACGCGTTCGAACCTTATCACCGTCGAGCAAACCACAAACCGCAGCAAAAAATTGATTATCTGTAATTTGAGGATTTGTGAGTTGATTGAACGATGAAGATGAAGAACACTGATGCACCTCTTTCACGTTTCTTGACCTGAACACTTTCTCACAATGCTTTCAAAAATGTTAGTTGTTAAAATTGAAAAGACAGCTATTTATAGTAATATACAAAACAGACAGTTGACAGATCAATGAAACATAGCAGAATTTCTGTTTCTGCGCGCGAACGGTCGACCATAGGGTCGGCGTGCGCTGAGCCGTGTGACACTCAAACTGTCATGCGCCGAGTCAGCGGTCGACGCATGATCTTCATGCGCTGAGCCGTCTGATTCTTAAACCTGCATGCGCCAAGTTAACGGTCGACGCATGACCTTCATGCGCTGAGCCGTGTGAACTGAATGAAACTGTGTGCTGACGGTATGGTCGGCTCATGGTTCAAAAATCTGCAAAAACATAAATTTCTACAGCTTTTTGTGCATTACGTCATTGTAAAAATTGAATCATAAGTAGCGTGAATGATTTAAACGAAAGAAGGATATCTCTTAGCAAGTTGTCATCATCAAAAACCAGAGGCACGCTTGTGTTGGTAGATACTTTGCCTTCACAACCGTCAGTTGAATAAGGTGACTATTAAGAATAAGTATAATCTCCCGAGGATTGATGATTTGATGGACCAGCTGGTGGGAGCTCGAGTGTTTCGTAAGATCGACTTGAGATCGGGTTACCATCAGATCAGAGTAAAAGAAGGTGATATTCAGAAAACGGCTTTTAGGACTCGATATGGACATTACGAATATGTTGTAATGCCTTTCGGAGTGACTAATGCGCTGGGAGTATTTATGGAGTATATGAACAGGATTTTCCATTCTTATTTGGATCAGTTCCTTGTTGTATTTATTGACGACATACTAATCTATTCTAAGTCTGATGAAGAACATGCAGAACATTTGAGGATTGCCTTGCAGGTGTTGAGAGATAATAAGTTGTTTGCTAAAATGTCGAAAATTGACTTTTGGATGAAGACGATGAGTTTCATGGGGCATGTAATATCTGGTGATGGTATAGCAGTAGACCCGTCAAAGGTGAGTGCAGTATTGCAGTGGGAACCGCCGAAGACAGCGACGGAGATTAGAAGCTTTTTGGGTTTGGCCGGTTACTACCGAAGGTTTATTGAAGGGTTCTCTAATTTGGCGTTGCCATTGACTCAGTTGACGAGGAAGAACCAAGTGTTTGTATGGGATGCTGCGTGTGAAGAAAGCTTTGAAGAGTTGAAAAAGAGGTTGACTACGACACCGGTGTTAGTGTTGCCAACACCGAGTGAACCTTTTGTGGTGTACTGTGATGCGTCTAAAATGGGATTAGGCGGAGTTCTTATGCAGAATGGTAAGGTGGTAGCGTATGCTTCGAGGCAATTGAGAGCGCATGAGCGAAATTATCCGACTCATGATCTCGAATTAGCTGCGGTTGTTTTTGTGTTGAAAATCTGGAGGCATTATTTGTATGGGTCGAGATTTGAAGTGTTTAGTGATCATAAGAGTCTGAGATACCTGTTTGATCAGAAAGAATTAAATATGAGGCAGAGAAGATGGTTGGAATTCTTGAAGGATTATGACTTCAGTTTAAGTTATCATCCAGGGAAGGCCAATGTAGTGGCAGATGCTTTGAGTAGAAAAGAAATTCATATGTCGGCTATGATGGTGAAAGAAATTGAGTTAATTGAACAGTTCAGAGACTTGAGCATGGTTTGTGAGACTACGACAGATAGTGTGATGTTGGGTATGTTGCAGGTGAATAATGACTTCTTGGATACAGTTAGGGAGAACCAGAAGTTAGATGTGAAATTAGTGGATTTGATGTCTGGAGTAGGAAGTGACTCCGATAGGTATTTTAAATTGGATAGTACAGGTGTGTTGAGATTTAGAGGCAGAATTTGCGTACCAGATAATGAGGAATTGAAGAAGTTGATTTTGAGTGAAGGACATCGTAGTAGTCTGAGTATTCATCCAGGAGCTACGAAGATGTATCATGATTTAAAGAAATTATTTTGGTGGTCTGGTATGAAAAGAGATATAGCTCAATTTGTGTATGCCTGTTTGACGTGTCAGAAGTCGAAGGTAGAACACCAGAGACCTTCTGGATTTATGCAACCGTTGGAAATTCCGGTTTGGAAATGGGATTGTATAACTATGGACTTTGTTACCGGTTTGCCGAATACGGCGAGAGGATTTGACGCTATATGGGTGATTGTGGATCGATTGACGAAGTCTGCACACTTTGTGCCGATCAATATTAGTTTCCCGTTGACGAAGCTGGCGGAGATTTATATTCGGGTAATTGTGAAGTTACATGGTGTTCCATCCAGTATTGTGTCGGATAGAGATCCGAGGTTTACTTCGGAATTTTGGTGGAGCTTGCAGGAAGCTCTGGGTACTAAGTTGAAGTTGAGTTCAGCTTATCATCCGCAAACTGATGGTTAGTCAGAGAAGACTATTCAGTCGCTTGAGGATTTGCTGAGAGCTTGTGTGTTGGAAAAGGGTGGTACGTGGGATACTCATTTACCATTGATCGAGTTCACGTACAATAACAGTTACCATTATAGTATTGGAATGGCACCGTTTGAGGCTTTGTATGGGAGGAGGTGTAGGACTCCTCTGTGTTAGTATGAGACTGGTGAGAGTGTGGTACTTGGACCAGAGATTGTACAACAAACTACTGAGACAATTCAGATGATTCGTGAGAAAATGAAGACGTCTCAGAGTAGGCAGAAGAGTTATCATGATAACCGGAGGAAAGAGTTGGAATTTAGTGTAGGTGATCACGTATTCCTAAGAGTTAACCCGGTGACTGGTGTAGGTCGGGCGTTGAAGTCGAAGAAGCTGGATCCTAAGTTTATTGGACCGTATCAAATTTTGCAGAGAATTGGTGTTGTGGCTTATAGAGTGGCGTTGCCGCCTGAGTTGTCGAACTTGCATGATGTGTTTCATGTGTCGCAATTGCGAAAGTATGTTTCGGATCCATCTCATGTGATTCCGAGGGATGATGTTCAGGTTCGGGAGAATCTTACTGTGGAGACGATGCCGTTGGGGATCAAAGATCGTAAGATGAAACAGCTCTGAGGGAAGGAAATACCTTTGGTGAAGGTAACGTGGGGAGGTGCTGCGGGAGGCAGTGTGACCTGGGAGTTGGAAAGCAGGATGCGAGAAGCGTATCCAGAATTGTTCCTACCATGTAATTTTCGAGGACGAAAATAATTAAAGTGGGGGAGAGTTGTAACACCCATTTTAATTATTTAGCCATTATAAGTATTATTTTATTTATTAAATATTAGTGTATCCTTTTTGGTGGGGGCGTGTTTGATTATGAAGGGGTGTGTGTCCCTGATATGGGAGGATTGTTGGTGGTGATTTGGTGTAGATATAATAATATAATGGATAATAGTAGTATAATAGTATTAATCTTATTATTTTATTATTATTATTATTATTATTATTATTATTATTATTATTATTATTATTATTAGCATTATTATGATTATTGGAGAGATAATATTGTTATTATTATTATTATTGTTATTAGTAGTATTATTATTAATATTAATATTATTATATTATTTTATTATTATTATTAGTTGGGATTAAATAAAATAGAAGTTGAAGGGGTAAGAAGGGAAATAAGAAAGAATTAGAAAAGGGAGAAGAGAAAAGGATACGAGAGAATTGGAAAAAAAAGTTGGGAGAAGGAGATACGAAGAACAGAGGAGAAGAAAGATAGTCAAGCGATCCAATCTAGGAGGATTTCCACCGATCAGAGCAATTATCCAGGTAAGGGGGGAGAAACTTGATTGGGATGGTTCATACATGTATAGGGTAGAGGGGATTTCCTTAACCCCGTAGGAACATGTCGATATATGAAGTTTTATATTGGCATGTTGATAATTGTTGATTGATGTTGATATTTAGCATTTGATAATGATGAATCGATATATGATGTGGTTGGATTGTTGATGAATTGTTGTTTTTGGTGAGCTTAGTGTATAGGTCGTGTTTACGGGTTAGGGAAGTTCTGTGTGACCTTTTAATGTATCGATAGAATGTTTAAGTGTCGATTTTGGAATATGGATTAGGAAGCGATTGATTTGAATTACGTGCACTATTGGTACTGATAATAGGATGTGAGTTGGAAGTAGAAAGTTAGACTGATTTGGCTTAGATGGCACTGCAGAACTGTGAGGATTTTTGGTGTATCGCAGCATTCGCTGGGCTTCGCCTGGTGAGTGTTGGCGAAGATTCGCCTGGCGAATTGAGGCGAGTGTTCGCCTGGCGAGTGTTAGTGAGTGGTAGCGGTTAATTCTGAATTAAATCCCAGACCATAAGGGTAGGAACTTCGCCTGGCGAGTACGGCCAGCGAAGGTTCGCCTGGCAAATACGCGATAGTGGAAAGGGGCTTCGCCAGCAAGTTCGCCTGGCGAACGACAGCGAAGGTTAACTGCGGGGCTTCGCCTGGCGAATGTCCCAGCGAACGTAGCAGCAGAATGAGGTTTTGGTGCTGTTTTGCCTTGAGCCTTGGTCTCGTAGTATCCCATTTGATCATGATAAGTGGTAGGGATGGTGAGTGGTGAACGTAGGGTGTACGAGTGGGGATAGGAAGTGAATTCCTTAATGTTTATGTGATGTACGATTAATTGGTGTATGACATATATATATCTATATGTGATGTATGATGGTGTGATCTGTGAATCGTATGCACAATGTATGTTTGTGTTTATTGGTATGCATCTGTTGTCATGCATATTATGGTGTAGTGGTGGTGGAATGAGTCATTGCTCGGGGGAGTGTAAGTGATTCATCGTATTCCTTTGAGTAGGGAATGGTGAGGGTGGATCATGGTGTAGATGATCTGTCCGGGTTCCATAGAATGAACCAATGAGTCGGTACCGCATGCATGGTGTTGCGTTGCATATTTGCATTATGGTGTATATGTTGATTGTGGACTATATGTCGTGATTGTTGAATGTTGGGTGATGAGTTATATGCTTTGTAGTTACTGCCTTATTTCATGTATGTAATTACCAATATATATTTTGATCATGTTTTCTCACCCCTCTGTTGTTGTTGTGGTCTGTGCTTCTCCGGAAGTACAGATAATCCAGGTACTTAGCTAGCTTGGATTATGGTGTGCCAGTCGAGTCTAGGATGCTCTGATACGTAGCACGAGACTTGGGTGTTTTATTATTATCTATTGAACTTGTATTTTATTTTCCTGTGAACGTATCAAAACTTTGTTGGATTTTACTATTTTGTTATTTTCCGCTGTATTTTGGAGAAAACCTTTTTGAAGGAAATGTTAGTTTTGCTATGTGATATCCCACTTGGGAAGAATTACTCTGATGTTTATTTATAATGTTTATTATTTTAATTGTTTTGGGAAGTGGGGTGTTACATCCGTGGGCACAACTCATCGTCATGTAGAGAGTTTTCGCCTAGATATAACTAACACGTAACAAGCAATACATTTCTTTATTTTCTGAAAATTTAAACAAATAAATTAAAATAAAGACCTTGTGGGTTGCCTCCCACACAATGCTTTGTTTAACGTCGATAGCTCGACGGCTAAGGAGTGCAAGTACTCATGGTGGTTCTTTCAAGAATGGTTCCTCGATCGAAATTTGAATAGTCTTCGGTTTCCATGGCCACTTATCAAGCCATCGCTCATATCCCTCACCTTTTCTTTTCTTTCTTCTGTAGAGTGGTTCACTATTTTGAACTCGTGGTGGTGGTTCTGGATCTATCCTGAGTATCAGTTTTTCAAATTTAGGCTTAGTTATTTCATCCACCACCTCAAAAGTTGATCTTACCCTTTTAACAGTAATGATGACCCTAGTTTCATGGTCCTCGAATTTTCTTTTCTTATGAAGGACCTTAGACAAAGGTGCATTGGTGTGGGTATTTTTCAATACCTCCACATATATTTTGGATTGGGAGTCTACCTTAGCTTCAAAAACCCTTTGTGGGAAAGAAATAGGTGGGGTATAGGGAGAAGGAGCAACAATATGTGCTTTCTTCTCTACCTCTTCGAAAACCTCCCTTTTGGGTGGTGTCGGTGGATTTTTCTCAATATGTATGTCTTTCTCACCAAAACTCTCCTCAGACTCATTATCACTCTCCCTAGGATTTTCTATTTGTTCTTCATTAATGGTTGTTACAACATTCACATGTGCTTCTGGGAAGGGTCCTAGAGGTGTTTGTCTAAGCAGGGAGGTTTGAGTCTCCAAAGCCTTGTTGTGAATCGCGAGGGAATCGACCATAGCGCTCATCTGCTTAAGATTTTCATTAATCTGGAGATGTTGTTTTCTAAAATCTTCATTTTGGAGAGTTTGTGTCTCCACAAAGCGCTCCATCATAGATTCTATCCTAGAGTGAGTAAACGCCGCATCGAGTTCTTCTAGTAATAGTTCAAGGTTGGATGTATCGAAATCTTGCGGTTCCTCACAATATTGGGAGTGGTTATTGTAGAGGGAATTTGGGTGAGAATGTGTCGTGTTGAAATCTTCTAATAATATTTTGAGGTCAGATTTAGGCGGATCTTGTGGTTCCTCAAAATATTGGGGGTGGTAGTTATAAGGGAAATATGGATTATATATAGTGATTTAGATAAGAGTGCCTTAGTCTATACTATGCAACAACAGAATCATAATATTGACTGTTGGTTCCCGGCAACAGCGCCAAAAACTTGATGCGTCCGCAAATGCACGGAAATATCGAAGTAATATAAAAGATTTGTCGAACCCACAGAGACCAATGTCAATCTACCGTTATCTATTGTCGCGGCGTAAAGCTAAGCTAATGGAATTAATGCAAACAAAAATAAACATAAACGACAAAGTAATAAAATATGCATTATGACAGAAAATAAAGTAATAATTCAATTAATAAGAACCTGGAAAGTAGTACTGAAATTGAAGAGTAGTCCTCCACGATGTCGGCAGGATTCTACTTGGGCGAAATAAAATTGCAGAAAGAAATTACAATGTTCTGAACTAAAGGAAAAAAGGAAGAAAATAAAAGAAACAAGAAAAATAGCTTCAATAGAACTTTGGCAGCCCTTCGGGACGTAGAATCCACCCCGGTTCTCTGAATCTCTGGCCTATTTATAGGAGATATTTCATTTCTCAACTTCCAGAGATCATGCGTGAGTTATGGAGAAAGTGGGAGTAACTTCCAGTAGTGGGCAGTTAGTGGAGAAAGTGTAGGAAGAAATTAAGTTGAACGTGGTCGTGGCCACTTCTGTGTTTGACGTTATTCTGATATTGGATTCATGACGGCCGTGGCACTCTTGTGACGACCGTGTTGCACGTGGCGATCGTGAGGATCTTGTGACGATCATGAAGACTGTGACGATCGTGAGGGAACTGTGACGAGCGTCACACGCGCAAAATCTGTTTCTCTGCTGCTTTCTGTCTTTTTCCTCTCTCTTTTCCTTCCATTTCTTCTTCTTTTCTTTCTTTAATCCAAATTCTCCAAAATCTGCAAAACATAGTAAATTAAGCGTATAATAGAACATAAATCAAGATAAATTAACAATAGTCGCAAATAAATTCATGTAAATCGAGTCGAATAAACGATATAATTTCGCGTTATCAAATGTCTTGAATGAATGTTATGGCATTGATCGTATGACATCTGGGCGCGCAGGGTTTGTTTTTCTGTTATTAGCTCAGGCTATACTTCTGGAAACAAACCATGAAGCATAGTTATTTTAGGCAACATAACAGGCATTGCTGAGGATAACATAGAAGGCTCCTGACCTAATGATAAGTGCGCAGCTTCATGAAGAAAGGTTTATCTTGGGTAAACCTAAATTCTCTACCAAGGCCCAACGCAGGTCTGCTACTATAAATAGCAGAAGGATCATTCCTAATGGGCAGACACGCAGAGAATAGAGCTTCTAGTGAGAGATCATATAGTGTGATTTGTGAGTGAAGAGGTTTTTCTCTTCACGTGTGTCTAGGAGTCTTAGAATTCCTTGTGTGCCAAGCAAGTGTATGTTGTACAATTGCTTTGGTTATTGTGTATGAACAGGTGTATTCATTGTGTCACTTAAAGCTGTTAAGCAAGAGTGTGTGTCCCTTGATCAAAGCTGTGAAGCAAGATCAAGGTGTGTTTGAAGTGTATCTTCATATTGGTTTTGTAATTGTGTATTGATATCACTGAGGTGATTGAGGGGGAGTGAGTGGGAAACTCTGGTCTAGTGGTCTCTAGGCTGAAGTGTCATTGGGTAGGTCTTAAGTGAAGAGTACAAACTGGGATTGTTTGACTCTGAATTAATTCTACTGATAGTGAATTTCCTCCCTGGCTTGGTAGCCCCCAGATGTAAGTGTGGTTGACACTAAACTGGGTGAATAATTACTTGTGTTATTTACTGCTTTCCATTTACAGCTTATTGTTAAGTGCAGTAGTCTATGTTACTGTGGATGTCATAACATCCGTGATAACATCCATCGTGTGCTTGCCAGAATTTCATATATTATTCTATTGGGTAATACATTGATCTTATGGTGTGGATATTGAAAGGAGATTCGAATATTGGTAACAGGTGCTAGTATTATGTGTTGAGTATAGGAGCATATTACTTACCTATGTGTTGTACCCCAAAATTTTCCCAACCTTTTTCTTTACTTGGCTTGTGTTTCATTTCATTTTTCTAGCATTTGCATATTGTCGCGGTGAAATTTGGATACCAAGCTATTGATTAGCTTGAATCTAATTCATTTGCAACCGAACTTTAATTTGTCCAAAGGAAGGGAAAAAGATCGAATTACCCACAATGCAATGCAAATGCAAAAGATAGAGAATTTAGGTTCAGGGGTTGGTTAAACTTAGGGAAGGTACTAACATCCTAAGTTTCTGTAGTACTATACAGGAACCTCTTGTTTTATGTTTCTATTTGCTAAGTTATCTGCTTAAGGGTAATGCTAAGGGTTAAAGGTAAAGAGAAGGATCTAAAGGGGTTAGTCCTAAGTATACTCGCCAAGACGTCGCATCTTGTGCCTACATATCCTGACGGGAATGGAATCAAAGTATTTGTAGTTCCCTTCTTCAATTCATCATGAATATTGTCGTATGTTATTCTAAGTTGACTGATAATTAGATCTCTCATTGGGAATGCAGGTTGTGAAGATACGTTCGAGCTGCATCGGCGGACTTCTGGAGCCGTCTTCTTTCAGAATGTTGGTTTCTTGATTTGTCGGGGAAATAAATATCGTCGGCTAGTCGAAGCTGGCGTTTCTAAGTCTTACAGCTTTCCTATTGCGGCATGTCATTCCAAAATTCTAGCATCAAGTAGGTGCATAAACGGTAAGGGTTCGAGCATGTGTCGGTTTTATGCTACGGCAGGTAAGATATTCTCTGCGATTGGATTTTGTTAGAAGCATCATCAAATCAGACATAATGGTTTTCCTATTTTGACTTGATAAAGTGCAGCTTGCAGCATCACAAAGTGTAATGTTTTTTAGCACCTTTAACTTTTAAAATAATTGTCTTTGCAATTTCAAAAATCCATTCCTCACTACTTATATTGTATGCTCTACTTTTTATTAGATAGGAACAACAAGGTTCATGGCTGCAACTATTATCTTCTAATTTCTTGCTCTTCCCTTTTTGTATATTGGGAGCGAATGGGAGAATGAAGATGTTATATTGAGCACAGTTAGATTTGGAAATAAAGGAGTAGGATCTTGAAGTTTGTTAAAGCAATTTTGTAACTTGTTAGCGTGGCCACTATTCATTGAAATCGTAAAATTGGTAAGGAGATGAATAATCATGGAATGCAGGTATGCTTAAAGTATCAATATTTATGTTAATATGGTGATGGTAGTGGAGACTCAATTATGTTGGTCAAACTGTATAGGCTGACTCGGTTGAAGAATTTAAAAATTGAACTGTTAATTGGTTTGAACGTTTGGTTGTTAATCCAATTGCGATTAATGCTCGTGTGGTTATTATTTTTTGAGATTTTGATGATTGTTTCTCACTTGCAGACAACCTCATAGAAGACTTGTACTACATTCTACCTATCATCAAATGAGGCCTTGGTAAAGCTCTGTCGTGATATACGTTGTTTTTCTCTTCGCACTCGCTGAGACAAAGTTCAACTTGACATAAATATTGAAGGGACATGAAGAATCATGGCCTTTTAAAGCTTAAATTACTTCTTAAGTCTCTTACTGTTGAATAACCATCTTCAAGTGTTTGCATTGTTTGGAAATGCAGGTTTCATGATCTAGAGCAAAGCAGGACCTATGCATCTGGGTTATTGAGAGCCAGTCTTAATTTCCACTTGTCTCAAACTTCTTCCTAGCCGACCGTGCTTTTGAATACCAAGTTGTTAGCCCAGGGCAGCTCTGGATGGTCTAGGTGAAGTACGAGAAACTTCCCTTACGTCAGTACATGGTCGCATTGGTATGGGGCCTTATCATCCATGAACTCTGACATATGAGTCCATTCGCAGTAGCATAAGGGTAATGGGTTTTACTGATGAAATTCTTGTCTTTTGTAGTGGTTTAACTTTGGGTGGTGGAGTAATGCCATATGCGATTTGTTTATGAAGCTGAGGTGCAAAGAAAACTGGTGCTAGGAGCAAGATGGTGTGTCCCATAGATGAAGAGAAACGGAGGGGCCCTCTGGTCCATAAAGAGAAACATGCTGCTCATTAGAAACTTCTTTTAATTTTATCATTTTGTACAACATGTAACGTAATGTGCCAAACAACTTGTAATTAGCTTCATTTACTCTTGTAATTCAAATGTCATCCCAGCTTTGACCAATGTTTGTGAGGAATATCAAATGACCTTCATTAAGCTCCGAGTTTTCCTTTTCCTAAAAACAAACAGCGGATTGTAGCTTTGTATCCGGGATCTCAGACGGTCACATTCCGTAGCTATGTCTAATTATCATGCTCAATAGTCTGTACACCCAACAGTGGGAATTTGAACTCCAAACTTAAATCCATATCCTCTCGTATATTTCGATGATCATAGTAATGATAGGAAAAAATTTGAAAATGATTGACGCCCAAGTGCAATGGTATAGTGTTGTTGTTTGACTTCTTCGATACATGTACTTGAATAGGTAGTGCACGATTTGAAAACTAAAGTAACACTGGAAACGACAATTGCTCCGGGCCTGAATAATTTAGAGAGAATAGTAACATGTTCCAGCAACCAACTTCATATGATAACTACACCTTCGGATGGGGATGCCTGAGCGATGGTTGTACCATGATCCGGTATTTAAACCACAGTTGCTAATATTGAGATAAAACCTTAACAATATCCATTCCCTTAAAGAATAATAGTCTATAACCATGTCCCATTGTCAATAGTCTGAATAATAGTCCATAACCATGTCCCATTGTCAATAGTCTCCTGATCGGAAGAAAACAAATAATACCTCCTGCACAAAGTCCAAATTCCTGCATGAACTTATTAGCGGTAAAGCACAAAAGATATGTGAAAAGACGCACACCAAAGTAACAAGATAATGTGCAGGAAAAAATGCACAAAAAGGTGGGATCTTAAGTTTCTTCTATCCGAAGATATGGAGATTGGAATCTTCGTCTCGACGTGATAGGAGGGACTTAAATACAAACATCGCATGGATTTTTGGCCATAAGATGCCACCGAATGCTTATGATATGCAATAATATGAAAATGCAAGATCGCGAGTCCTACAGAGACGTGATGCCACAGGGGAAGAACTAGACGCAACACATGAGAAACACAGGAGCAAAGAAAAGAACAGGCTCAGTGAAGCGAGACTCCACGGGGCAAGATCCGGCTCCACCAGAGATTAGACCAACAAGTCACTGTCGCTGAATCTCCAACAAACCAGACATATAGCCCAAACCACCAAGAAATATGGTGACCTAAATGACAGGTGAGAAACTTGAAATTAAAGGATAACTTGAAAATAGTAAAAAATATGTGTAAACCTCCCCACGCTTCAAGGTTTGTGTGCCGTTGAACGGGTCTCAACTCTTGAAATAAACATCCCCAACGCTTCAGGGTTTGTTTGCCATGAACGGGTCTCAGTTTCTTGAAATAAACCTCCCCAACGACTCATGGCGTGTTTGCCATGAACAGGTCTCAGTTTCTTGAAATAAACCTCCCCAACGACTCATGGTGTGTTTGCCATGAACGGGTCTCAGTTCCTTGAAATAAACCTCCCCAATGACTCATGGTGTGTTTGCCATGAACGGGTCTCAGGTCCTTGAAATAAACCTCCCCAACGACTCATGGTGTGTTTGCCATGAACGGGTCTCAGTTCCTTGAAATAAACCTCCCCAACGACTCATGGTGTGTTTGCCATGAACGAGTCTCAGTTCCTTGAAATAAACTTCCCCGAGCATCATGGTCTGGATGCCATGAGCTGGTCTCAGTTTTTTGAAATAAACTTCCCCGAGCGTCATGGTCTGGATGCCATGAGCTGGTCTCAGTTTCTTGAAATAAACCTCCCCGAGCGTCATGGTCTGGATGCCATGTGCTGGTCTCAGTTTCTTGAAATAAACCTCCCCGAGCGTCATGGTCTGGATGCCATGTGCTGGTCTCAGTTTCTTGAAATAAACCTCCCCGAGCGTCATGTTCTGGATGCCATGTGCTGGTCTCAGTTCCTTGAAATAAACTTCCCCGAGCGTCATGGTCTGGATGCCATGAGCTGGTCTCAGTTTCTACCTGAAATGATGAAAACTCGAGAGCATCTTCACAGGGGGTTAAAATGTGATTGTATATTGTAGAACTTTAGCGGTAATCCATAATGTACTGAAGATTGTAAAACTTTACCGGGGATCCACGGAAGAGATGTAAGCCGGTTGATTTGTAAATATATTTTCTCAAATAAAGAGATCGATTATGATAGACTTCCCCAAATTTTAGGAGATATGCCATTTGATGGAAATAAACTTGTGTAATGAACTCACTGGGGAATACATTCCTGAGGAGTATCTTTGTTGTAGCTGTAACAATGTGTGGAACCTTTGTAGTGAAAATTCTCAAATAAAGAGAAATATTTGTAAAGTCTTCGACAAACTTCTCTGACGGTTTTCCAGAGAGATGCCATTTGACGAGTTAAAAATCTTGATAAAACCCATGGGTATGGACAAACTGTCTTGAGGAGACTGCCATTTGTCATCTTTGATAGAAAACCTTATCGTAACAAGTTGCTCAAATAAAGAGGTTGCTTGTAGTCTAGGTATAAATTGCTAGGAATATCTCGTAACAATGCTGGAGAAGCGCCTTGTCTTCAACGATAATCCTCATAAAGATCCTTCTTGAGGAGTCAAAGTGCAAAATAAATGCACGCTCAAGCTGGGTTCCATGGCCTGGAGGTATCCAAAATTGTGATTCTCAGGGACCGAAGTTCAATTCAGGAAATAACTGAAAAGAAACTAACAAGCAAGACTTGACCATTGAGGCATGAGCTCAAAATGAGACTTAACTAAAGCAACCATCTTCCACGAGGATCGAACTTAATGGGGAAATAGAAACATTATGCTCTTTTCTGTCTAGGGCTGACAACTCTACTCGAAAGAAGAAGACACACCCAGTCCCTTGGGGATAAACACGGCCAAAGTGACAGAACAAACAAACACAAAGATGCAGAAATGTATATGCCATGCTATCTATCTATATGCCATGCGTATGCCTATGCTAACAAAACAAACGAACAGAGGCAAACGAAGATGAAATAAACATCTCAAAGTAAACATCCGACCAATCTTCATAGATAGAAGCACCATTGGGGGATAGGTGGAGAGCCAAACACGGGATCACAATCCTTCTTCAGGGTTTCAAAATTCCTCTGGGGATAGATAACATCCCACTTGGGGTGTAACATCTTGTTTTTTATTGACAGATTCGTCAAGATAGATCTCTTTTTAGAAGAAACTTCATGGGAAAAAAAATCCTACTCCACTGGATAGATTCCTGCTGGAGTTATAGATAGAGATACCCGAACCAAGGTTTCGCAGGGGATAAAATAAATATCCACTTCAAATGGGGAAACCTGGGTCACCATAACTATTGAATATGTCGGAGTTGAAACTTCAATGGGGATGGAATAAACATCCGTTTTGTCGGGGAGGGTCGACGTTGACAGAGATCCACTGAGCAGTAAAATATCATTTGTTTCATTGAGGAGGTGAGACTTACGAAGATTCACCGAGGACTACAATTTCACCTGCTTCATTGGGGAAGTGAAGCTAAGCCAACCACTGGGAATTCTTGCATCGAAAAGCTTCATTAGAGAATGACCACTTGAAGTAAAATGTACCGGGGTCATGAATGAAGAGTACTGTGAAAACAAAGTAGTTTTGATCTTGCTGAATTGCGTGATAGTCACCATTTTGAATAGGATAATGCCCCAGAGTACACTCTTTAAGAGAAAATTCGTCCTAAGAGGATTTTACAGAAAACTTGGCGCCCAAAAATGCCCCACTGTTTTCAAACTCTTGGAGAGATTCGTCAAATCTCGATGTAACTGACTCTAATTGACAGTGTTATGGCCGAGTCTTCAAGAAATAGATCTTAAGAAAGTCAGGCTTGTATTTGTGAGCAACCTGGGAATAACTTGCCCCTGTTCAGCAGAATCTTCAAGTTTCATCATCGATGTCTATATGTAAACTTTCTAAGATATCAGGCAAAATTAACATGCATGCAATGTTAATCCTGTAACTGTTAATGCAACACATATGTTTATCTTGAAGTTTTTTTAAAAAAATATATCACGATAACTTGTGACCGAATCACTAGTTAGGATATGAATTTAATTTATGAAGCCAACATCTAATTGAGCATAGCTCATAGGAGTCAGGAAACGTCATCTCTTTAAGTATGATTTCAAAATAAACCCTACTTCAATTAGGTCTTTTAAAGGTTGTATCGTGGCTTGGTTCACGGTTTAAGAAACAAAGGATAAAGGCTCAAAATTTGTTTGTACCCTACCCATTCTTCGTGATGTTCTCCAATCCTACATTCAGTTAACTTGATACGAGCACTCATATCTCAAACAGATTTGATATGGTCGAGAATTCGTCAAGGCTTTGAACATGGCAGTCACTCACCTTTTTTTTTTTGGAGTTTGATCACACGACTTTGTCCTTTACTGGGGATTCTTTCATTGTAATCTTTTGTTTTTGCTTTTCGCATTTTACATTCCCTAACTTTTGCCTGAACATAGTTTTTTTGAATTTGACTTTGAAGTCCAGCGGGACGTCTCAATATTTCCTAAGTCTCCTTCATAGGTTTTGACTTAGCGGACTTTTCCTTTTCATTAACTTTTTTATCATTTTTGAACACGCCGTGTGACTCTAAGTCATTTTGCCCCTCTTGAAAGGATTGTGACTGCCTCACTCTTTAGATAGTCGAGGGATGATCATTGTGATTTTTTTTTTATTTCTAGCCTCCTAATATGTTAGGGATAGATAAAATGGATTCTCGAATGTTCACTCCTCTTTCTTTTGAGAGTCTGGGCGCTCGATCAGTTTAACTGAAAACTACCCTGCCCCAAGTTAAAGTTGAGGTTTTTTTTTATTTGGAAAAAGAAAACTTCTACTTCAAGGCTCGAAGGGGTTAAAGAGGGATTATCTTCCTTATATCTCCAGTGTTTAGGATTTGAAACAATGCCTTACATCATTAGTAGGATTTTATTCAAAACATACAACTAGAGATCTTGCATTTTTGATTCGTCATCCTCCCCCCAATTCTCTATCAAAACAAGAGATTGGGTAAAGTTGGCATTATAAATTATGAAAAATAATTTTTATGAGTGAATACGAATGGATTTCTTCAAGACAAACATGTTTAGTGCATTATCTTCAAGAAAAACAAGTTCCTCCATGCCAATTATGCTTTTATAATCAAAGAAATACAATACATATAAGCAAACGAAATGAACGACCAAACACGTCCTTTTAAAAGATTAACACAACAACGTCCCATTCAAGATTAGGCTTTCTCTTTTGGAGGTCAACAATTTGTTGTCGATCATCTCTCGAACTTTTCTTGGAAAACTTTACCTTGCACTCTTCAATCGAATGCCCCACTACTCCATCATGAAAATTACGGCTGGTGTTCGAGTCGATCATCTCAGCATGAACATCCTGGGAATTTGGTACACACCGTGGAAACTGGGAATCCCTTTCATCATCTTGAACACCATTTGAGATTGCGTAGGAATATCCATTTGTTGAACATTGTCATCGGAGGGAGGATCAAATGTCAGATTAGTCATCACCCTAAAACCAGTCATGGGATCCATATCCATTGTTCTTTTTACTATCCTTTAGTGATTGCTTCAAGTTTGGTCAGATGGTCAAGATGTCATATGACAGACAAGGACAGAAGACCGGATGAGCCACAACAGAGGTACATGCATATGCAAATGCTAAATGAAGGATGCTAAAATGCCGAATGCAAATGAAAGATTTCATGGAATTCAAAGTATTTATAAATATCACAGAATACCAAAGAGAATTCATTTATTATTTTTTTTGATATCAATTACACATAATATTCTTAAAAGAGTCCCGCCATAATAGCTAAATAAAAGCTAAGAAAAGTCCTAAGGAAGTCCTTCATCGTGCTTGTTGATCTGCTCTTCGATATGGACTTTCTCGGATATAAGCTCGATCATGATCAAATTCCACAGAGTAGTATGATAAAGGAAAATAAATCCTCCATCTCTTGCTTTTCTCGTTGAAAATTTTTTATTGTTCACTCGGATCTTCGAGAATACTAAAAGTTCCTGGTGCTTGTATTTTGAATTTTTCTAGATCTTCAAACAAAGCTTCTAACTTTCTTAGGACATCCAAATTAGGACTCTTAAAAGAATGTATCAAAGTATTTTCTTTTGTAATCCATGTTGGTCCTACAATGTTTATAAATAAAGTTGAATTCCATGAAACCTATGCAATATGATTCTCTATGGATGCAACAAACACAAGTAAGCACAAAGGTAAACAAATAAGAAGGTCTTAGGTTTTCAACGAGCATGGAGCCAAAGGGTATACCCATTCCCAAAGGATGTGGACTAAAGGTTGATTGTACCTGCAAAACAAGGTTCTAAGAAGGTTCCCAAAGTCATTAGTCCATCTTTCGGATATTATCAACTTTCCAATTACTCGGTGGTTAATAATATTCTCAAGAGAACCTCTTTTGAGTGTAGCATCGCGTAGCAACTATTTCGAGAGTACTCCCTCATAGTCCTTGCACTACATCCTAATAAAGGACAAAGTGGGGTTAAGGTAACTAACGGTCCTCAATATCATAGGCTCCGACATCGAAAATAGTGTATGTTTTCACGATTAAAACTCGTTCAACAGTACAAATTTCGAGAGGGCCTCAATTGAGCGTGATTTTCAAGTCAGCTTGGTCGGGATTCAACCCCCTATAAGCCTCGTTGAACATATCACTATCCTATCTTAAGTTCACTCAAGTCCGGGTGTAGAAATTTGTCTCACCACTCAAGGATATCATCCCAAAAGCAAACAAGAGCAAATATACAAATAAGCAAATATATATAAAACAAAACAAGTTAGGGAAACCCACTATTTTGTCCCCAGTGAAGTCGCCATTTCTGTCGCGGTGAAATTTGGATACCAAGCTAGTGATTAGCTTGAATCTAATTCATTTGCAACTAAACTTTAATTTGTCCAAAGGAAGGGAAAAAGATCGAATTACCCACAATGCAATGCAAATGCAAAAGATAGAGAATTTAGGTTCGGGGGTTGGTTAAACTTAGGGAAGGTACTAGTATCCTAAGTTTCTATAGTACTCTACAGGAACCTCTTGTTTTATGTTGTTATTTGCTAAGTTATCTGCTTAAGGGTAATGGTAAGGGTTAAAGGTAAAGAGAAGGATCTAAAGGGTTTAGTCCTAAGTATACTCGCCAAGACGTCGCATCTTGTGCCTACATATCCTGACGGGAATGGAATCAGAGTATTTGTAGTTCCCTTCTTCAATTCATCATGAATATTGTCGTATGTTGTTCTAAGTTGACTGATAATTAGATCTCTCATTGGGAATGCAGGTTGTGAAGATACGTTCGAGCTGCGTCGACGGACGTCTGGAGCCGTCTTCTTTCAGAATGTTGGTTTCTTGATTTGCCGGGGAAATAAAAATCGTCGGCTAGTTGAAGCTGGCGTTTCTAAGTCTTAGGGCTTTCCTACTGCGACATGTCATTCCGAAATTCTAGCATCATGTAGGTGCATAAACGGTAAGGATTCGAGCATGTGTCGGTTTTATGCTACGGCATGTAAGATATTCTCTGTGATTGGATTTTGTTAGGAGCATCATCAAATCAAATAAAATGGTTTTCATATTTTGAATTGATAAAGTGCAGCTTGCAGCATAAAAAAGTGTAATATTTTTTAGCACCTTTAACTTTTAAAATAATTGTCTTTGCAATTTCAAAAATCCATTCCTTACTACTTATATTGTATGTTCTACTTTTTATTAGATAGGAACAACAAGGTTCATGGCTGCAACTATTATCTTCTAATTTCTTGCTCTTCCCTTTTTGTATATTGGGAGCGAATGGGAGAATGAAGATGGTATATTGAGCACAGTTGGATTTGGCAATAAAGAAGCAGGATCTTGAAGTTTGTTAAAGCAATTTTGTAACTTGTTAGCGTGGCCACTCACTACAAGAAAATTGACAAATTGCGACGGTTCATTTTGACATATTACGACGGTTTTAACCGTCGCAATTTATAAGTTACGACGGTTTCAGCCCCGTCGCAGAAACGTGCGTCGCGAGGCCGTATTGCGACAGTTGTGAAAACTGTCGTACAAACCGTCGTTATTTTCACGACGGGTAGCTAACTGTCGTAATCTCCATATTGTGACGGTTTTCAACCGTCGTAATTATATTTACTAATTCTAAATATTATTTATTTTCGCGACGGGTAGCTAACTGTTGTAATTTCTATATTGTGACAGTTTTTAACCGTCGTAATTATATTTTACTAATTCTAAATGTTATTTATGCTAGTTGCGACGGTTTAAACCGTCGTAATTTTATCTATAGAATTTTTTTTATAATATTCTATTTTTATTTAAATTACTTTCATCTCATTTTTTTTCTTATAATAGCTTTTTTAATTTAAACTATTATTGTTTTTTGGTAATATATCAAATATATAAAGACTCACGGATATCAAATATATAAAGACTCACATATAACAATATATAAATTTATATAACTTAAAAAACAATTGATATTTCATTATATCACTTTTCTAAATAATTTATTATATTTTCTACAAATATATACTTATGAATATCTAAATGATCAAATGTCATAATCTATAACTTGATATATACAATATAATCAATATAATTGTACAACCTATGATGATCCAAGGTATTCTGCCTAATTTTCCACACCAAGTGATGATCCAAGATTTTCTACCGATGGCTGAAGAACTCTTTGGTATGATTTTGCCTTAGAGGATAGACATGAACATCTACAAAAGCTTAAAAATTACTTCCAGTTAGCACCAATAAAGAAAATCACTTGTGGTCTTCTAGTATCATCATGAGCCCTTCATAATGAGCCCTTCATAATCAGTTTTGTAGTCTTCAAATTGCTGCTAATCTTTTAGCTTCACCAACACGCTCTTCCAAAAGCAAAACTTCCTCTGGTTGTGTATGGTATTTTAGTAGTTTTTTTTCTTCTGAAAAACACTTGTATTTGTTAAGAATAAGAATAAGAATGTTTTACTCCTTCAAATGTCACAGCAAAGACTAAGAATATGCTCCCTACCGATAAGCTTCTCTATCTGAAGGAACCATTCCATTTCATATTGGTACCATGCCCACACAGAAATTGCAGGTATGCATTTAATATCTGCATGCATAGTGATGTCGATTGTTATTAATGTTGCAGAAACATAATGAATCCATGTTGTGACAGACAATAAAAGAGCACTACAACCTCCTTGCTTCGCACTTGAATCTAGATATTGTTGCACCCTAAAATTTGACCAACCGATTCTCCTGTCTGACTCGTGGTTTTAAATTCATATTCGCAAATCAGACGCAGGATATTTGTGCACAAACGGAGGATATCAGGGTTACAACTTGATTTTCGTCTATCAGATATGGCAGATCCAGTCCAGATCACCAGGGTTTTATTTTCGGGAAATTGTGCGCTCCTCGGTGATTTTTAGCTTGCATAGTGATTTTGGGGATATTCTGATGCCCGGGGTTTTCTGTTCGATTCGATCTGGTCTCGTGCGCTCTTTTATGGGGGTCATTTGCATTCATCTGCATTTTTAGGATTTTAATAGACTTTTGTGGATTTTCAATAGGCTTTATAGATTTTTCTGGAATTTAAATAGGGTTTTTGTATTTTTTAATAGTTTAAATCTCTTTTTTAGAATTTTATAGAATTTTTAAATAGATTTTTAGAATATAAATAAGATTTTAAATAGTTTTATTTGTTTTTAGAATAATAAAGAAAAAGGGGAATATAGTTTTTTCTTTTATTAATAATAGATGTTAATAGTTTAGAATTTTAATAGAAATTTTATGGATTTTAAAATAGGTTTAATAGTTTTTTTAATCATTGTTAGAATATATTAGATTTTAAATTTGTTTTAAATTGTTTTAGATAATATAGGAAATATTATAGATTTTTCTTATTAGTTTTAAATAGATTTACTAGTTTTAAATAATATTAGAGATTAAATAGGATTTTATTAGTTGTAGTTTAAATAGGGTTAATTAGAGCTTTAACCATTTTTTTAGAGTTGATTAGGGAAATTAGTTTAATTAGGTGTTAATTCTGTTTTAGGATTAGTCTTAAGTAGATAATTAGGTTTAATAGTGTTATTAGTCAGATTTAGTTGAATTCAGTTTATTAAAGTTTTTTGGCATTTTTTCGTAGTGGGCCCATATCAGAGTAAGCCCAATTCGCGGTCCAAAAAGTCCAAGTTTCCAGCAAAAATGTCCAGCACATTCTCAATTCGTCCAGCAGGTTCTAGAAGCTCCCAGAAGAATTCTCAGCATTTAAAACCTGCACGCCACGTGTTAAACCGAGGCTGGCCCACGTTTCACTCACGCTGCGCAACACCTCACACTCAGAAACCCTCTCCTCACGCCACGCGTCCCACTAAGCCCCCACTCCCTCTCTCTCTGTGCATGCAAGCCACGCGTGGCACCTGCAAGCCTCCACGGAGACACCTGTCATCACCACACGCGACTGTAAACCCATAATTTCGACAAGATTAAAATTCAGGCTTTAAGGTCATCTTTGTCGAAGGATAGCATCAGGAGGAGAATCCAAGAATTACTGACAAGGTTTTTAAAGTTTCATTGTTTCGACAGAAATAGATATAATGTTCTGGCAGAATAGTTTGGAGAGTGTGTGACTGAGGGCTTCGACAGAAGAAGTTTGTTAAAAAAAAGATAAGGTTTGGCAAGTGCTGAAGAGTTTTTCTCCTTTAAAAGGGTTTCGACAGTTTTGAAGAGTTACAAGGTTTCGTCACCAAGGAAGAGATTCAAATTCAAAGGTTGTAACCTTTGGCAGTTGGACACATGGAGGTTTCAGAGAAGAAATTTACATGCAGGCTGACACTTGTCGTTTAGTTATAGTTTTTCCGTTCTAAGCAGTTATTTTGTTTATGTATAAATAGGATAGTTTGTGGTTAGAATGTGTGTGTGAAAATTTGTACAAAATTCCTGTAAAAACTCTAAGTACCCAGTGTGAGAGAAAATGAGCCTAGTATTTGGAACAATGTACGTTTAAACACCAGTTATATTTCAAAGTCATTTTAAATTACTTGTTTATTCTTCAAGTCCATGTCATTTTAAATTTCATTTACTTTTTTGCAAGTTTTTAGCCTTTCGACATTTCTTTGTTCTTGTTTAAACTTTTAACCTTATTTCACCTTTAAGTTCAAACTTTCGTTACTTGCAAAATCAAAGTCCTTAATACTTTGACAATATTGATAAAACAAACCGCAAATTAGTCACCAAAAGTCTAAGAGTATTTCGACAGAACCAAATGCACATGTATCCCAGGACTTGTATGGTTGGTCCTGCAAGTAACCCAACTTTCTGAAGAAATTGGTTAACCAGAGGTTGTTCGCCAGAAAACACAGCGAACAAATTGGCACGCCCAGTGGGACCAGTGCATTTGATAAAATCTAATAGAAATTTTTAGACAAATTGTTCCTTGCTACGTTGTATGATTCTTAGAAGCGGTAAATTAGCCGTAACCGACGTAGAGAGACCAAAGAGAACAAGAAGAAGAAACATGGCTAACTTGCCAAATGCTTCAAATATTTCTGACGAAACCATTCCAGTTTCCAATCCTATCCCTTCGTCAGGAACAATACCAGTGTCTGGCCCTGTTTTAGAACAGAATAGGCCTCCTTTGGGGGATTCCATACCAACGGGTTCAGGATCCCAGAATGCGCCTAGTTCTTCCACCATGGGACACGCCAGACCCTTGGGAACCCCTCCCCCTGGAGGAAATACATTCAGGCCATATCTGAATTATTCTCAGCCTTTGACTGGGAGAGAACAACCGTACGGAATGCCAACTTCAATGATGGCAAGCCTACATAATTCGTCACCATTATTCTCTGATGCCATGGTTCAAGTGTCATCACCATTGCAAGGATCAGGATATGGTGGAAATGGAAATAGAATGAATCAAATTCCACCAGGTTTCCATATGCCCGCTATGACAAACCATTCTGCACAAGTAATCCGTCAACAGATGGATGAAAGCAATCATGATATGGTGCAGGCTTTGACACAACAAATGGGAGACGTGTTCAATCCCTTAATACAAAACACTACCCAAACAAACCAAATATTGGCGGAACAGATGGCACGCATTGCTGATTTTTTTGGAGTCCCACAAGCACAACAAAGAATGCAATTAAACCAGAATCCTGCCAATAGGGCTGTCGAAGAGGAACTCACTATAAACCAAAGGCCCTTAGGGAACCCTCAGGAAAATCCCAGGGGGCAAGAGGTGATGGTCGAACAGCCTAATGTAGAAGAGCCTATTCGACAGGAACCAAGAAGGATAATAGTCCAGAGAAACCAAAATGCTGACGAAGTGTTACAGCAGAGAATGCGTTACAATAACATGCCTGTCGAAAATGATATTGCCACCATGGTGGAGAGAATAATGGCACAAAACGGAGTAAACGTAGGATTACAAAGGCCTAGTTATACTTCCCCCTTGTCTGAATTTATCTTACAACAAGAGTTACCACCAAGGTGGAAAGTCCCCAAATTCACAAAGTTTTCAGGGGATACTAGTGAATCCACCATAGAACACGTGGCACGTTATTTGATAGAAGCGGGAGAGATTGCTAATAACGAGAACTTAAGGACGAAATATTTCCCAAGTTCTTTGACAAAAAACGCTTTCACTTGGTTTACGTCACTTCCTCCAACTTCAATTTTTACTTGGACCCAATTAGAGAGATTGTTCCATGAACAATTTTATATGGGACAAACCAAGATAAGTTTGAAAGAGTTGGCAAGTGTCAAAAGAAAATTTTCTGAACCCATAGATGACTATTTGAATAGGTTTAGATTATTAAAAGCCAGATGCTTTACGCAAGTGCCGGAACAAGAACTAGTCGAAATGGCTGCAGGGGGTCTTGATTATTCCATAAGGAAAAAACTGGATACCCAATATCTGAGAGACATGGCACAGTTGGCAGACAGAGTAAGGCAGATAGAAAGACTAAAAAATGAGAAATTTAGATCAAATAAAAACAAGAAGGAAAGAGTGGCCTATGTAGGAATAGTTCAAGATGATTACGACGAAAACGAACCAGTCATTTTCGACCAGCAAGAAATTGATCTTGCAGAATTAAAGCAAGGCCCCCCATATTCTTGTAAAGTTTTAGCCCCGTCGAATGGAAAAAGTCCAGTCGAAATGGAAAAGAATGACAGGTTCCCTAAAAGAACCTATACATTCGACATCACCAAGTGTGATGAGATATTTGATTTACTAGTCAAAGATGGTCAGTTAATAAAACCAGCAGGCACTAAAGAGCCTCCTATAGACCAACAGAAAAAGAGAGGTTTTTGCAAATACCATAATTTCTTGGGTCATAAAACTTCTCAATGTTACCTTTTCAGGGATCTTGTCCAAAATGCAATCCAAAATGGAAGGTTGAAGTTTGGAGACAAAGGCAAGCAGCAGATGAAGATTGACTCCAATCCCATGCAGATTGTGGAGGCAAATTATGCTGAGCCAGAAATGGTAAACGTGGTCGAAATGGAGATCATGGCAGAAGAAAATTCTGAAATGGTAGGAGTTACTGAAAGCTTCGACACCAACTTCACCATGATAGAAGCTGCTGAAGGTTTCGACACCCATGTCAATGTGGTGGAAGAAGGTGATAATTCTGCTGGCCAGGCTGAGGCAAAAGAAGTCAAAATTTCTGAAGACTTCGACAGTGAGAATGTCACTAAGACCACTGAAGGTTTCAACGGAAGAAATGCAGTCAAAGTGGGAAGAAGCTTCAACAAGAAAAACTGTGAAAGAGATGCTGACCAAGAGGAGATTAAAACACCAGGGACTGATGACAATTCCCTCACTGTCAAACAAATGAACAGTGATACCACCAAAAATGAAGAACATCCTGTCGAAAGGGTTGCACATTGCTGCAAATACATCTATAAGGGCTTACACCCAAAAGGCAATGTTAGTCAGTCAAAGGAGGACATCCCAGAGGAAATCATGCTAGTCGAAAAAATGAACAAATTGAAAATTACAACTGAACAGAGTGCTGGGATTCATATGGTGGAAATCACTCAAAAGGGAGGACCAGACATCGACAAGGGAAAGAAGCGTCAAGAGGAGCATCAGAAGCTGGTTTACCCAGAAGAGAACGAGAGTCTGGTTGAATTCATCCAGAGGTGTCAAAGGAAGAATGCAGAAGTCATGCTTTGCCCAAGATGCAGTGCTGTGTTCGACAAGAAAGCAGCTGATGACTTGGAAGCAGCAGAAAAGACCCAGAGGAAAAGAAATTGGGGAACAGTCCCACCAACCAGAAACGAAAGATTCGACCCAAGAAGAGGGGAGCATCACAGTCAAGGGGTCGGAGAAAGACGTTTCAACACTTACAAACCATCCAACAGGCCAAATGATGACAAATGGGTTCAGCCTATAAGGGATGTCCAAGGTCAGAAGAGATGGAAGAGTTTTGAAGTGAACAGGGGTCCTTCCATGGAAGTTAAAAAGGAGGCAAAGCCAAAATACGTCTCTGAAAACTACAAAGGGAAGAATCCTATGTCCAGATCCCAATGGAGAAGATTCCAAAGGCAGAAGAAAATTGAAAAGAAAACTGTAGAATACCAAAAGGTTGGGCAGAAGGAAGCTGAATCAAGCAAATGTGTGCAGATTACGAACAAGGGAATGCCCCTGGCAGAAAAAGAAATCATTCAGAAGAATAGATCTGGTGACACCACAGAGGTGCAGAAAACAAACAATAGAATGCCAGCGGACGAAGAAGTCACAGATGAATTTGGTTCAGAATCAGATGCTTCTTTCGACGTAACTTGCAATGTGGTTTCTGTACTGCCCAGAGACTTCGACAGGATAATGGAAGTCGAAGACGAAGAGGATGACATGATAGATGATAGCATAAGCTTGAAGCCTGTATGCTACTACATAATGAACAATGGCTGTGTCGAAGAGCAAAATGCCTTCTTCGAAAAGCCAGATGATGCAATGAAGGCTCACTTAAAGCCTCTCTTCATAAAAGGAAAGGTAGAAGGTGTAGGTGTCAACAAAATTCTGATAGATGGCGGAGCAGCTGTAAATTTAATTCCTCATTACATGATAAGGAGAATTGGAAAAGATGACTCCGACACTAAGCCTCACAATATGGTGTTGTCCAACTATGAAGGTAAAGTGGGAACAACACTGGGAGTAATACAATTGAACTTGACTGTAGGATCCATCACCAGGCCTACAATGTTTGTGGTGATAGCATCAAAAGCAAATTACAACTTGCTGTTGGGAAGAGAATGGATCCATGGGATTGGGGCTGTGCCATCCTCCATGCATCAAAGAATAGCAATCTGGAGGCCAGATGGGATTGTCGAAAACATTGAAGCAGATCAGAGTTACTTCACAGCTGATGTGAACAATATCACTAGTCGTAACTTCGACAAGAACCTAGCCCATATAGCACCATGCAATCCTGCGGCTTTCGACCTGACAGCTTCCGACAACGCTTACTGTTCCATGTACCTCCATCCTACACATGGTTTCCAGTGGGATAAAGAAATAATTGGGGAAACAAATTACACTTGGGGAACTGCCCATGTCAACCCAACTGGATGGGGAAGTGAATTCAGTGAAAATGACTGAAGTTTCAGCAATGGAAAGGATTTCGGCTTATATAGCCGAAAAACAACACAAAGCGGCCCTTGAGGCTGAAGTAAGAAATATGGCTGTCGAAGCCAGCACTCAGGTTGTCGAAGGACAACACCCTCAAGAAAATATTGAGGAGCAACATGCAAATCAGAGTTTTGAAGAAGACTCAAATGGTGAATGGCAGAACCAAAGACTTGATGCCATTTATGATGACGAACCTCTGGGGTTCGAAAAGGATCCAACCTCCACCAATATGAAAATGGTGGCACAGGATCCCTTAGAGGAGATTAATCTAGGACTGGGGGCAGAGAAAAGGCCCACTTACATCAGTGCCAAGTTGAATCCTCAACTCAGAATCGAAATAATCCAGCTGCTGAATGAGTTTAAAGACTGCTTCGCATGGGATTATGACGAAATGCCTGGTTTAGACAGAAGTTTGGTGGAATTGAAGTTGCCAATTCTGGAAGGGAAGAAGCCAATAAAACAGACCCCCAGACGCTTTGCACCTGAAATTCTGTCGAAGATCAAAGAAGAGGTCGAAAGACTTCTAAAATGCAAATTCATCCGTACAACAAGGTATGTCGAATGGATTGCTAATATTGTTCCTGTGATTAAGAAAAATGGCACACTAAGGGTGTGTATTGATTTTAGAGATCTAAACTCAGCCACCCCTAAGGATGAGTATCCTATGCCAGTAGCAGAAATGCTAGTAGATTCTGCAGCAGGCCATGAGTATTTAAGTATGCTTGATGGCTATTCTGGTTATAACCAGATTTTTATTGCTGAAGAAGACGTTCCAAAAACAGCTTTTCGTTGTCCAGGAGCAATAGGAACATATGAATGGGTAGTAATGCCCTTTGGTTTGAAAAATGCTGGAGCTACTTACCAAAGGGCTATGAATTCTATTTTTCACGATTTCATTGAAACGTTTATGCAAATTTATATAGATGACATTGTGATTAAATCTGCTTCAGGCTTCGACCATATTAACCATCTTCGACAGTCCTTTGAAAGGATGAGGAAGTTTGGTTTGAAAATGAATCCTCTTAAATGTGCTTTTGGTGTGCAGGCTGGGGATTTCTTAGGCTTTGTGGTCCACAAAAAGGGGATTGAAATCAATGAAAACAAAGCTAAAGCAATAATGGAAGCAAAAGCGCCATCGACAAAGAAGGAATTGCAGTCTCTACTAGGGAAAATCAACTTCCTCAGAAGATTTATCTCCAACCTTAGTGGAAAGACTCAGGCCTTCTCACCCTTGCTTCGACTGAAGAAAGAGGGTTTCACTTGGGGGCAAGAGCAACAAGCTGCTTTCGACAAGATCAAGGAGTATTTGGCAAATCCCCCAGTCCTAATATCTCCTTGCCGAAAAAGAAGCATGAGGCTCTACATATCAGCATCTGACAGAACATTAGGAAGTATGCTTTGTCAAGAAGATGAACATGGCGTCGAAAGAGCCATTTACTATCTCAGCAGGGTCTTGAATGATGCTGAAACTAGGTATAGCATGATAGAGAAATTATGTTTATGTGTATATTTCTCTTGTATGAAATTAAAGCATTATATAAAACCCGTTGATGTACATGTATCTTCTCATTTCGACGTAATAAAGCATATGTTGTCTAAGTCTATTTTACATAGTCGAATTGGAAAATGGGCTTTAGCCTTAACTGAATATTCTTTAAAATATATGCCTCTAAAAGCTGTTAAAGGGCAAGTAGTTGCTGACTTTATAGCTGACCACTCCATACTTGGAGAGGAGACAAATTATGTCGAAAAAGAGCCTTGGAGGTTATATTTTGATGGTTCCAGTCATAAAAATGGAACAGGTGTTGGGGTGTTAATTATTTCTCCCAATAAAGTTCCAACAAAGTTCAAGTACAAAATAGAAGAATTCTGTTCAAACAATGAGGCAGAATATGAAGCCTTAATTGTTGGACTTGAAATCTTGTTGGAACTGGGGGCAACAGAGGTCGAAATAATGGGTGACTCTGAATTGGTGATAAAACAACTGACGAAAGAGTACAAATGTGTCAAAGAAAATTTGATCATGTACTTTGTGATAGCCAACAGACTCCTCAAGAGATTCGACAGTGTAGTTTTTAGACACATCCCCAGATTAGAAAATCAGGAAGCAAATGACTTGGCCCAGCTGGCTTCAGGGTATAAAGTGTCGAAAGAAAATCTGTTGAAGTTTGTCGAAGTGAGAGGAAAAGTTTTATCTACTAAGCTGTCCCCATCTGATTTGGACACAATAAGATTGGGATATGGTGATCAAGAAAACTTTGAGATTTTCAATGTGGGTAATCTAGAGGATGGAGATTGGAGAAAACCCATTAAAGATTATTTGCAAAATCCAAATCAAACAGTCGAAAGGAAGATAAAGTACAGAGCCTTAAGTTATGTGCTCTTTGGAAATGAACTGTTTAAAAAGACTGCAGAAGGAGTTCTACTAAAATGCCTTGGAGAGACTGAAGCGTACATAGCTTTGTCGAATGTACACAGTGGTGCATGTGGTGCCCACCAAGCAGGACATAAAATGAAATGGCTATTATTTCGACAAGGAATGTATTGGCCAACCATGTTGAAAGATTGTGTCGAATTCGCAAAGGGTTGTCAGGAATGTCAAATCCATGCAGGCATACCTCATGTGCCAGCAAGTGAGTTACATTCTATTATAAAGCCTTGGCCATTCAGAGGTTGGGCTTTAGATTTGATTGGTGAGATTCGACCAGCTTCTTCAAAAGGGCAGAAGTACATTTTAGTAGGAGTAGACTATGTCACTAAATGGATTGAAGCCATACCTTTGACAAATGTAGATCAGGAAGCAGTCATAGATTTCATCCAGAAACACATAGTGTATAGATTTGGAATACCAGAGACTATAACCACTGATCAAGGATCTGTGTTTACTGGCAGAAATATGCAAGCATTTGCAAGAGAGACAGGTTTTAAGTTGTTGACTTCGACACCTTATTATGCCCAAGCAAATGGCCAGGTCGAAGCAGCCAACAAAGTGGTGATAAACCTGATAAAGAAACATGTGGGTAAAAAACCCAGAAATTGGCATAAGACCCTGGATCGAATCCTTTGGGCTTGTCGAACCTCTCCTAAGGAAGCAACTAACTCCACCCCATTTAAATTAACCTATGGACATGATGCAGTATTGCCTGTCGAAATCTGTTTACAGTCAATACGAATTCAAAGACATCATGAGATTCCATCTGAAATCTATTGGAGTATGATGATGGATGAATTGGTTGATTTAGACGAAGAAAGGTTGCGTGCTTTAGAATTAATAAGAAGGCAGAAAGAGAGAGTTGAAAAGTTTTATAACAAAAAGTAAAATTCAAAGCCTTTTTAGTAAATGATTTAGTCTGGAAAGTGATCTTGCCCATGGAGAAGAAAGACAGAGTGATGGGAAAATGGTCCCCTAAGTGGGAAGGACCTTTCAAAATTTTAAGAGTTTTTTCCAATGGTGCATACGAAGTCGAAGAAATAGAAAAAGATAGAAGAGTGATGAAAATAAATGGGAAGTACTTAAAAAAGTATAAACCAACACTGCACGAAATAAAAATAAGAACAAACTAAATTACAAAGGTCACTTCGACAGCAAAAGACATTTCTCCTTTGATAGTCGAAAATATCTTTGCTGGGGGGCAATTTGTAAACCCATAATTTCGACAAGATTAAAATTCAGGCTTTAAGGTCATCTTTGTCGAAGGATAGCATCAGGAGGAGAATCCAAGAATTACTGACAAGGTTTTTAAAGTTTCATTGTTTCGACAGAAATAGATATAATGTTCTGGCAGAATAGTTTGGAGAGTGTGTGACTGAGGGCTTCGACAGAAGAAGTTTGTTAAAAAAAGATAAGGTTTGGCAAGTGCTGAAGAGTTTTTCTCCTTTAAAAGGGTTTCGACAGTTTTGAAGAGTTACAAGGTTTCGTCACCAAGGAAGAGATTCAAATTCAAAGGTTGTAACCTTTGGCAGTTGGACACATGGAGGTTTCAGAGAAGAAATTTACATGCAGGCTGACACTTGTCGTTTAGTTATAGTTTTTCCGTTCTAAGCAGTTATTTTGTTTATGTATAAATAGGATAGTTTGTGGTTAGAATGTGTGTGTGAAAATTTGTACAAAATTCCTGTAAAAGCTCTAAGTACCCAGTGTGAGAGAAAATGAGCCTAGTATTTGGAACAATGTACGTTTAAACACCAGTTATATTTCAAAGTCATTTTAAATTACTTGTTTATTCTTCAAGTCCATGTCATTTTAAATTTCATTTACTTTTTTGCAAGTTTTTAGCCTTTCGACATTTCTTTGTTCTTGTTTAAACTTTTAACCTTATTTCACCTTTAAGTTCAAACTTTCGTTACTTGCAAAATCAAAGTCCTTAATACTTTGACAATATTGATAAAACAAACCGCAAATTAGTCACCAAAAGTCTAAGAGTATTTCGACAGAACCAAATGCACATGTATCCCAGGACTTGTATGGTTGGTCCTGCAAGTAACCCAACTTTCTGAAGAAATTGGTTAACCAGAGGTTGTTCGCCAGAAAACACAGCGAACAGCGACGCCGGAGAAGCCACCGGCCGGCATGCAAACTCCGTCCGGCCGCCCTTAACGCCACCGTCCTTGCCGGAAACTGCAGAAATCTCCAGAAACCCTCTTTCCGCCTCCGATCTTCATCTTGCTCCTCCGTCCATCATTCATCATCCCCTCGCCGGAGACAGTTACCGTCGCCGGAAAACTCATAGCTTGCGCCCAGAACCTTCGTCCAGTTTTCCAGAACGTCATCGAACCTTCATGCTATTTTCCAGAACATCATCAACATTCAAGAACACCATCAGACCTTCATCCTTCGTCCTTCAAGGAAGACTCAGAAAATCCTCAGACGTCAACATTCCCCAGAAACTTCAACTCTGTTCGTGCAATTACCATCGATCTTCAAAGAGATCTCCAGAAATCCTCCAGCAAGACCTCAACGCGAGAACTTCAACAGAACGTCTTCAAAGTCTTCCATAGGTATCAAGATCTTCCGCTTTCTCGTAGTGACCTTCAAGTAGTTCTTCAAGATTTTCCAGGATTTCTTCAATTCCTTCAACGAACTTCGAGGATTCGCGGCGTCGTTCACACCTCAAGCCAGGTATGTTGTTCTTCCACTCTGATTCGTTGTTGATTGTTGAATGTAGGTTTCCGTTGGGATTTCAATTAGCATTTAGTTTAGGTTAAATCTTGAGCAGTAGATTCTGGCGAGAGATTGAGGTGTTTGGGTGAGAAGTTTTTTTTAGAGTTTGTTTGGGTTCTTTTTCTAGAATTGAGTTGCAGAGAGAGGGTGAGGGAGATGAGAGAGAACGACGGCTAGGGTTTTGGTTGGGAGTGGTGAACAGTGTTTAGGGTATGAAGAGAGGGATTTGGTTTTGTTACTTAGGGTTCAGATTAGGGTTTGGGCTGGGGTGCAAAGCCCAAACGCATGTTGCTGAGTTACACTCCCCAATTTACTCAATTCCCCCCCTTTTTTTCGTGTGAGAAACAGAGTGATTGGGCTGGGCCTTATGCCCAGTTACTATCCACACCCCTGGCGTTTAAGCCCGTAATGAGAATTAACTGGAGAACTTACCAATTGCACCCCCCTGCGTTTTGTTTATCTTCTTTTATTTCCAGTGGATTTCTGGTAGTATTGGGCCTGCGCCCATTTTCTCTTCGCACCCCCATTCAGGGCCCACCCAGAGTTATAACTGAGAAATCTCGCTGTTAGCACCCCCTCCAATGTTATTTCAATTTTGTTTTCAATTTCTTTTAATTTGTTCTTGCATATTGAGAAATTCATAACAAAATAAAAGCAAGTGATTTTTTAATTCTTCTTTTTTCTACCATTTCATCATAATGTCTAGAAAATTAAATAAAAATAAAAATGTCATTTTATTTTTATTCCCTATTTTTGGTATATTTGCCATTTTAATGACTTTTTTTAATATTCTTTAGTGCATGCATATTATTAGAAAATCCATAAAAAATAGTAGATTTAGTCAAATAATTCCGTTCTTTTTTCTGTAGACTCATAATTCAATGTAGAATTTTATAGTGCAAAAACATTAGCTTAATCATGCATTTTCCGTTTAATTGCATTTTTTGTATTGTCAGTGATATTGAATAATTGGTTTGTGGATATGTCTGTGTTGCTGATTTTAGTTCTTTCATCTGGTATTGAATTTTGTTCTGATTTTTTAGTATGTTGCCATAGAGCCATGTAGGTTTCCCATAGATTTTTGTTAGATTTTTGTAGGATGTTCTGATATGATTTGTCTGAGCTTGAGGATAGGAGAAGTCTTGATGACTTCTGACTTTGAAGTTTAACTGTGGTTGAACTTCAGAGGTAGTTTCTTGTGGTTTGGTGGCCTGTGGGTTCTTCTCAAAGGTGGGAGCTGGTTGAAGTCCTGTTGGAGCTTGCAAGGATGCAGTGGATTGGGGCTTAGTCTAGGAGCTTGTTATCTGTTTGTGAGGTTCGAGATCCTGAAGTTTGAAGGGAGTTTATGGTACTTTCCTGAGGAAGGCACTATGAATGACTTTCATTTTTTCTTCTCACCTCTTTCTTAAGTATCCAATGATGTTGGAGCCAACTTGTGAGTTTAATTCCTCCGGAGGAGGAATGTAAACTGATCACATGTTGTTGCGCCACATGGGATACGATTCCTAAGTGGAAGCCCCCTAGTACTTTCCTGAGGAAGGTCCTATGGGTCTATTCACTTAGTTCCATTAGTTTATCTAGGATTTCTCAAGTATCCAGTGATGTTGGAGCCAACTTGTGAGTTTAATTTCTCCTGAGGAGGAATGTAAACTGATCACAGTTGTTGAGCCACGTAGGATACGATTCCTAAGTGTCAGCCTCCTAGTACTTTCCTGAGGAAGGTCCTATGGGTCTGCTCACTTAGTTCCCTTAGTGCATATAGGTTTTCTCAAGTATCCAGTGGTGCCGGAGCCTTCATGTGAGTTTAATTTCTCCTGAGGAGGAATGTAAACTGATCACAGTTGTCGAGCCGCATAGGATATAACTCCTGAGTAGTAACCTCCTGGTACTTTCCTGAGGAAGGCACTATGAGCTTGTCTGCTTAGCTCCCTTTCTCTGGTAAGCTTGTTCTGAAGCTTGGAGACTGGGATTGATTCCTCTTGCTTAGGGTTCTGGTTAGAATTTTTGCTTAGATCTTTGCTTAAGGTGTTGTATAGAGTTTTGTTTAGAGATAGATTAGGAGCTTGTTTCAGGTTTGTTAGGGGCCTTGCCCAGGAGTAGTTTCTTGTTTTGTAGACAGAGGCTTGGCAGGTTAGCTAGCCTTCTCTTTGTATTGTTTGACTTGTGTGATGTTATGTTGCATTAGACTTAGGTGTTCATCTAGATAGTTCTGAGTAGGTGCATCTTAGAAGTAGACTTTGTGTGCATGAGAAGTTGAGGTGGTCCTCCTTCTGCTTGTTTGTTATTGAGTGGCTTTGCTTGTTGGTATTTGGTAGAGCTGAGCTCCCTTGCCTTTGTGGTTTGCGGCCTTTGCGCCTTGTTTGTCTAGTTGTTGCATTCATGCATATTTTCAGTGTTTCTTTACTTTGCAGTTTCTTGTTTGTAGTTTAGTCCTGTTGCCATGATCCCTTAGGAGCTCTGACTTCTCCGCTGCGGAGTTGTTATGATAGAAGTTAGGATGATCAGCCAGGCATGATAGCAGTAGGTAGATTCCCCTTTTCCAGCTATAGTTTTAGGGTGTCTTTTCCCTTTCCTTCCCGTAGGAGCATTTGAGTAGCTTGATCCGTAGTTAGCTGAACTACAGCTGCTCTGATTCTTCGTACCAGACGAAGATATGTAGGCATAGGATGCGATGTCCTAGCGAGCACACTAACAACTAACCTTTGTTCTCTCGCGGCTGTGCGATCGAGACTTTCCCGCTAACGACTAATTGTTATCCCTTTCTCTTGCCCGAGTGCATTTGAGACCAGATCGTAGTTGTAAGTCCCCGAGCCTTTAGGGCCAGTTCGTTTTCTCACTGCTGTGTGAGAGCGTCAGTTTACCCGTAGTTGGTCGAACTACGTTTGCTCTGATCTTTCATACCAGATGAAAGTACGTAGGCACAGGACGCGATGTCCTGGCGAGCAACCTTTCCCCGTTTAGACGTAGGTGGTCGAACTACGTTGACTCTGACTTTCCCATTGCACGAGGGAATACGTAGGCCCAGAACACCGTATGTTCTGTCGAGTCCTATCCTTTTCTTTTCAGACCGACCATTAGCGTAGATAGATGACACACCCTTTTCCTTATAAACATCAAGCGTGGATCCCATCGAGTACGATGGACGTGAGGGGTGCTAATACCTTCCCCTTGCGTAACCGACTCCCGAATCCAGGTTTTGGTTGCGATGACCATACCTTTTCCCGTCTTTGCGAGGTTTACTTCGAGCGTTTCCTTTCCCGCTCTGAGGGATAAATAACGCACGGTGGCGACTCTCCTGTCAAGCCGGCGCCGATTTTCGCAGTAGCGACAGCTGGCGACTCTGCTGGGGAATTATAGCATCTAGGGACTTTTCCCATCCCTTATGCTGGGACCGTTTCCCATCCCCTACGCGAGTCAATCCTAGCGCTTGGATGTTTATTTGTTGGGTGTTGTGCATATTGTGTTTTACTTTTCTGCACTTTACTTTTCTGTACCTTTACCTTTCCGCATTTATTTTCCAGCATTATATTATTGTGATTATTGCTGTGGGCAAGGGAGGTTACTGTGAGTGAAAGCCGGACCTGGGCTTGAGTGCACACCTAGATATAGTTGCGGAGAAGTAGTAGACGAACCTGTCTGCTGAGCAGGCACAGTTCCCTACGAAAATCTGCGCTCAGACGAGATTCTTGCAGAGGTGCTCCTTTCCGGTCCTGAGGATCTGAGGGGAGTCCAGACGTGAGGATTGTCGACTCTGGGGACCGATCATTTGGAAGTCAGCTAAGTGAGGCCTCTTCATGACTCGATGATGCCACTCCTTCTGGGAATCGTATCGTCATTCATGAAAGTCTGTGACGCTGATGACCGCATAGGATGCCGTACCTTTGTCCGTGGATTAGGTCTATCATACCTGTGAGGGGGATCGGGTTATTGCAGGAAAACTGGCCTTCAGAAACCATGATTCAGTACCTTTATCAGATGGTGTTCTTGATTCATCTCCAGGTGTGTTGTCTGGGTCAGATGGGTTTCTTATCTGAGGTTGAGGCTATTATCAGATGGTATTCTCGTCAGATACAGAGGTTCAGATGGTTTGATATTTTGAGTATCAGATGATAGTTAGTGTCAGGAGGTTCTGATGACCGTGCTGGTTTTCTGTTCTTGATCACAGAGATATTCCTCTTCAGGCTACAGCATAGCCCCTATGTTCGCAGATTGCATTATTTATCATATTGCATCATTGCATTACCATCTGCATTCAACTAACGTGTGTGTATTGCAGGTACATATTTTCCCCTTCCAGTTCTGGTGTCTGTTCCCTAGCAAGACATGGAAGCCACAAAGAGAGTATTGCCCTACAAGTTTCCATCTCCGGATATCAGTTTGTTGTTAGAGTTGATTGCTATTGCTAAGAAGAGGGTAATGAGTGACTTCAGAAAGAGATATGGGAGGATTCTGACCTACGTTTATCAGCCATCTGCCTACGAGATCAGCGGCATCTATACTCTGTTACAGTTCTATGATGCGGAGCTCAGGTGCTTCGTATTTCCCGACTTTGTTTTGGCTCCTACCCTGGAGGAGTATTCTGCACTTCTGGACGTACCGATTCGTGAGCAGATGCCTTTCTATCGTACGGACGCTGAGCCTAAGCTGGCTGAGCTTTCTGCCATCCTGTGCTTGAAAGAGTCTGAGCTGTCTGGGAAGATGATCAGAAGAGGAGATGTATGGGGATTTCCATTGGATGTCTTGGTAGAGAAGGCTCGGGAATATGCCCAGAAGGGTAGCTGGGGTGTTTTTGACGTCATCCTTGCTGTATGTGTGTATGGCATCGTGTTGTTCCCGAACATTCCTGATTTTGTTGATTCAGATGCCTTCTATATTTTGGCTGCGAAGAACCCAGTTCCTACTTTGCTGGGAGATATCCACCATTCAACTCACTACCAGAACGAAAAGCGGCGAGGAAGGAATGTGTCTTGTTGTGTACCTCTCCTATGCAGGTGGTTCACCAGTCATATGCCTAAGTCAGGCCCTTTTGTCACCTCTATCAATTCTCTAGGATGGCCCGAGCGCTTAATGGGATTGACTGCTGAGAACGTGGTATGGGCCAATAAAGAGGTATTCGGAGCTGAAGTCATACTCAAATGCGAGGGATTCCCGAATGTTCCGTTAATAGGAAGGAAAGGTTGTGTCAACTACAACCCTTCCTTTTTGATCAGGCAATTTGGGTACGTACCTCAAGGAGCGCCGAAACCCGAGGAGATACAGGAATCTCTGTATCTCACCGGGGCAATTGGGAAAGAGATGCTGACCAAACTTGAGAAAGCCTGGAAAAACTTGCACAAGAGAGGGAAGCTTTCAGGTAGCAGAGGGGATACTCGAGTTCCTGGCCCGTATATGGAATGGATTCGTGAGCGAGCTGTGAAATTCCTTATGCCATATCCAGCGGTTCAGCCATTGCATCCTTCTCCGGTGGAGGAGCCTACCACAGTGGATATACAGGTGTACAAGCAGCTGATGGCGGAGAAAGAAGAGCTAGCAAGGGCTAAGGAGGCTTTAGAGCAGGAGAATGCCCAGCTTCGGCATGAAAAGATTGAAACAGGATACTTTTCCAAGCAACAGGCTGAAACTCTGAAACATCTGAAGACTACGCTATTGGAATTGACTGAGACCAAGAAGCGTCTGGAGTTAGATGTCGACTCAGTTAGTAGTGTGTTGGCCACTAAAAAGCAAGAGCTGGAAAGGGCCTACACGAAGCTAGCCAAGTTCAGAGAGCACTGGGATCTCACTATGACCAAGCGCAAAGAGCGGGAAGAAGAGCTGAAGACACGGGTAGCTCAGTTAGAAGAACAGGTCAAAGTGAAGAATGAAGAGCTTGAAGAAGAAGCCTGTCGCCGATACGAGGCCGAGCGCAAGCTGACAGATGCCATGAAGAATCTGGAAGATTTTCAGCATAGAGCAGACGCCAAGAGACCCAAACCTGGGGGTGGTGCCAATGATAAGGCTTGGGAAGACTTTGTCAGAGACATCCAGGGAACGGTCCGGAAGAGGGATCAGCTAATAGAAGGTTTGATTTATCAACCGGATCATGCAGAGACAAAGAAGATGGTTGAAGACTTCCGCAACCGTACCCGTACTTGATTTCTCTCTTGTGTTCTGTATGTTGAGATCACCACCAGGCATGTTGGCTGGGATCCTCCTTATCATATCAGCTGTATGAAGCATAGTTATGTAACCTCTTGACAAGACTGTTATTCTAATGAATATATGAGGGTTTTTCTAAATATTGTCTTTATGGTTTATCTCGTCTTGCTACCACTGACACTGGAATTGGAGGGGAAATATCTCCAATGCATACATGCACGTTAGCATTTTTTTGTATTTCTGTTTGCATAAACCATATTGCATAGCATTTCTCTAGCAGGTCAGAGCGCTTATCCAACCTTTGTTTTCACCAGAGGGTGATTCTCGGGGAATTGTTTGAGGCAGAAGTGGAGTGTTGAAAGCGACCAAGGGGCTGAAGCAGATTTGAGCAGAATCAAGCAGTGTAGTCAGTTACAGGTAATTGGTAGCTATGGCTGAAGGCAATTTCCAGGCTCCTAACACTTTGGCAAGGTTTACCATGGCGTCCAACCATCAGTATGATTCTATGGAAGGCTTCCCGCAAGCAAACAATCGTACTGCAGACCAAGTTGTACAGCCAACTGTCCAGAACCGAGATCGGCATGAGCAGTTCGTTGCCCGAAATGAACGTCCTCCGCCTGCTAACAATCAAAGTGTTGCTTTCCCTGTGATGAATTACCGGAGAGATATTCCAATGGCCGAGATGGTAGATCCAAGAGCTCATGAACAGGATAGAAGACTCCGAGCATTGGAAGAAGGTATAAAAGCCTTAGAAGCGAAAGATGTCGTTAACCTGGATGCTGTGGCCATGTGTTTGGTCCCTGACCTCGTGTTGCCGTATAAGTTCAAAGTGCCGGAATTTGAAAAATACACGGGAGATAGCTGTCCGAAGCTGCATTTGATGATGTTCTGTCGAAGGATGACTTCGGTTGTGCGAAATGACCAATTGATGATCCATTGCTTCCAGTATAGCCTGGCTGGGGCATCCTTAAGGTGGTATGTGCAGTTAGAGAGTAATCAGATTCGATCATGGGTGGATTTAGCCAGAGCTTTCATGAGGCAGTACGATTACAACCTGGATTTGACTCCTAGTCTCGTAGATCTACAAGAATTATCTCAGGCGGAGAATGAATCATTCAGAGGGTATTTGCGAAGATGGAAAGAATTGGCTGCTAGTGTTCAACCACCGCTTCCGGAAAGGGAACTGGTTGACGTCTTCTTGGGCACTCTGAAAGGCCATTATTTTGACAAATTGTTCAGTTGCACAAGCTTTGTGGGCCTGATGAGACTGGGAGAGATTGTTGAGAGAGGACTCAGGAGTGGGAAGTTTCGAGATGTTCCTTACGTCCCAGTTGATAAGATCGAGTCAGTTGACAGTTCTCAAGAAGAGTGGGAAGGAGATGACGCCACCTCAGAATTTCTAGCATCTCAGGATCAGTTTTCAGATACTTCAAGTCAACGATCATCCTATCGCCGATCGCGTCAGCACGCTCCACGCAGACCAAGGAAACCTGAAAGGCAGTTTACTCAGCTACCGGTGTCGTACAGTCAGTTGTTGCCAGATCTGGTCAAAAGTGGATTGATAGTGCCGAAAGAGACTAAGCCGGTGATCCCACCGTATCCTCCAGGTTTTGATGCCAGCGCCCGCTGTGAGTACCATGTTGGGGCACAGGGGCATTCAACCAATGATTGTAAAGTGCTTAGAAGTCAGGTTCAAGATCTGTTAGACTCTAATCGGATTTGCATCACTCCTCAGGGTTTTGTTCAGATTAATGATTTTCCATCCTCCAGTTGTGTGGGTTCGTCAGTTAATGTCATGGAAGACTCCGCAGGAAGTGTGTGCTCTGAAGATTGTTAATCAGAGAGTTCAGTTGTGTGGGAGAAGTTTCTAGAGGTTTTTGCGCCGGGTGTCGCATCTGTTTTCTCTGCATAACCCGTTTAGCTTTTGTGCACTAGTGTTTGCCGACCACCACCAGGATTGTTGGCTGGGGTCATTGTATTCATACTCATTTGTGCTTACGTGCTACTTTTGTTGGTTATACATATGTGGGAGATGTCCGTCTGTGTGCTGATAGCTTGAATTTCTCTTTGTCGCATTATGAATATGTGTTTGCTTTCTGCGTTGCATTATTGTTTAAACAGGTACATCAGAACCGTGGGTCTCATTTCCTCACCATCCAGTTGTTGCAGGAACTCCTTCAGAGATATGGAACAGAATCAGTTTGACTTGATTGAAGTCCGAAGCCAGCTAGGGCAGATGATGAGAGACATGCAAGAGATGCGTCTAGAGCAGAAGATTCTCAAAGAGGAGAACAGTCAGCTGAAGACCCAAATGAGCTTGATCATGGAGGTAGTCAAGAATGTGCTTAGGAAAGAAGACGATCAGCTATTTGAAGCCGCAATGAAGAAGCTCGCGCCACCCGTGCACGTGGAACCTGAGCAGCAGCAACAGAAGATACATCCGGCTCAACGGAGGATCCAGGAAGGGAAACCAAAGAGAATGTTTGAGGCACCGCCTATGACATATGCTGAGCTCTTGCAGACCTTATTGAGGTTTAATCTGGTTGAGAAGAGAACGTTGGAGCCACCAACGAGAGCGTTTCCTCATGGGTACGATGCCAGTAAGCAATGTGAGTTTCATTCCGGGGCATTCGGACACGACATCGAGGGTTGCCATGCTTTTAAGCACAATGTTCAAGACTTGATTGACTCGCACGATATTGAATTCACGCTGGGCGGCGTAGCTGTGCGTATTGCTCCTGTCTCAGTCGATGCTAAAATGATAGATGTTTCTAAAGCTGCAGTGGGTCAGAAGCGTATCCTGGACTCCATGGTGTCAGAATCTCCAGGCCCACAACTGTTGCCTATTCCTGGGGCAGATCTGAGAAAGAAAATGGCTAAGCATAAGGAGGGCGTTAATCAATACATTGAAGGTCAAGAAACCGATGTTGCATTTGATACGAAGGGTGTTCAAGAGTCAACCCGATACCAGCAGCAGCAGCCTCAGCAGCAGAATAATCAGGGGTACAAAAGATATCAGAATCGGGGTCCCCTGGCAAACCGTCATTTTGAAACTCCTCCTATGTCGTATGCACAGCTTCTGCAAACGTTTCTTCAGCTCCAATTGGTTCATAAAAGGACAATGACTCCCTTAACGGGACCACCACCACCGGGGTATGATGCCAATGCTACTTGTGAGTTCCATACTGGGGCACCAGGTCATACGGTTGAGAATTGTAAAGCTTTTAAGCACAAAGTGCAGGATCTACTTGATAGCGCAGCAATCAGCTTCGGGCAGAAAGGTCCCCAAATCATCTGAACGAAGGAGGAAGGGCTCTATGATTTGGTCGTGTCGGTGAAAGCGAATCAGGACAGCATCGAATTGTCTCTAATAAAGATAGCTGGTTCAGCAGCAGGACAAATGTGAAAGCCCGGTTCTCGGAAACTAGCATTTGTTTTTTGCTTTATCTTGTCCTTTCTTTACATTTGTAGTTTCTTTCCTGTTCGAATTTGTAATCTTGTTTGTAAAACTTGTTGTTTTCATTCAATTGATGATAATGAAATAAATATGCATGATTTGATTAAATCCATTCGTGTTCACTAACTGTTTTTACAAATGTCCAACGCTTGGTTAAGAAGAATTTGGGGAGGATGACGAAAATGACCGACATGCAACTTCCGACATTGTATGCTTTTGAAATGAAACCTGCTGATGATGTACAGGCATTGTTTCAAATCCCTAAACACCGGAGATATAAGGAAGATAATCCCTTGTTAACCCCTTTGAGCCTTGTAGTAGGAGTTTCTTTCTGTGAATGAAAAAAACCTCAATCTTAACCTGGGGCAGGGTAGGTGTTAGCTAATTTGACCGAGCGTCCAAATTGCAAAAGGAGTGTCCGTTCGAGGATCAATCACCTCTAGAGGTCGTACCTAAAAAGCCGCAATGGTTAAATCAAGAGTGAGACAGTCACATCATTCCCCAAAGAGTCAGGCAACCAGTGTCACACGACTTGTTCGAAAGAAAAAGAGTGAAAAAGAAGAATCAAAAGCCCGCTAAGTCAAGAAAACTTCAAAACAAATGACTTAGGCAAAAATGAGGGCATCCCGCTGGACTTAAAAAAATCAAAAGAAACTCAAAAGGAGTCAGTCCAGGCAAAAGTTAGGGATATGAAAAGAAAAAGATGAAAAGGATTAAAAGAAAAATCCTCGATGGAAATACGAGTCGTGTGACCTCAAGTGTCAAAGACGAAAAGTGAGTGGCTGTCACTCCGAAAACTCATAGTTTCTCGAACTATCATTCCTATCTTTCAACCTCTGAGAGGTGAACGCTAAGGTTGAATTAGCTGAACGTAGGATGGGAGAACATCAAGGAGAATGGGTGGGTTAAAATAAACTTTGAGCCTTTATCCTTTCTTTCAAAACCATGAACCTGACCACGTTACAACCTTCAAAAGTCCTAATTGAAGCAGGTTGTTTCGAAAGCATACTCCGGTAAAGGTCGCGTCGATTCTGACTCTTAAAAAGGTTCCTCTTACCACGTTGATACTAATGTTGATAAATGTTTTGTGCATCATATGCTATAAACTGCTTTTCCTTTTCCCAGTGAACAGATTGGATGTCAAAGCTGTCATATGTGTTGCATTAATACATCTTTTATGCAGAACAACTTGTTTTACTTGCGAGTAAGCGCTTGACAGCAGGAAAGTTTCCTACAATGGAAAGTATGGTCAAGATAGAATGCAGAACGCCCGAATGTTCCGAGAGCAGGGGCAAGCTATTACCGTGATCCCCAGTCGGGTCAGCCATTCAAAGTCAGAATACCGGGGCAATCAGGTCGAGATTCGGCAAATCTCTCGTAGTTGGAGGTACTACTCTGAATCAGATAATCAGGGGCAAGGTCATTGCTGTCAGGGGCAGACCATCTTAAGCGCGCAAAGGTTGTTCGAGAAGCATGTGAGGTGAAGTATCTCTCAGAAGTTCAGAACGCTGAGGCATGTCATATCAGACCATCAGAAAACAAATGTTCAGATTTCCTTTCAAGGACTATCCCCACAGAGGCCCCGTAGGCTGGGGCATATCAGGAGCGAAAGGATTGTTCTTTTCCGCGTCAGCAGGGTCATTCGGAATTACTCGAGCAGATTCAGTCAATTTTCGGAAGCGAGACGAATGCGGGAAGTCGTGTCACTATCCCTTGACTCTTCCACTAAAAGGCTGCGTATTCGGACAGAATGTTTTCCAGCGTCAGTTGCACCTGACCCATCGCAGATAGCCTAAGAGCTCAAATCCATGATTGGCAATCACTAGGAGGCCCATCCATGTTGGCGCATCGGTTTTCAGATCCGAGCTTCATCAGTACGCGGGAAGACTCCCTCCATTTTCTCCAGCAAAGTCCAATTTGTCATTGATATGGGTAAGCTATCCCTAGAGGAGTCCAATCATATTCAGCACATCCGCTATTTCACAGCGGAGTTATGTTCCCCAGCAGGGCGTTACTTCGTCGATGATGTTCGGTTAAGTTCCCAATATCCCCAGCGGAGTTGATTTCACTCTCCCAGCATTTATTTTGCTGGGATAATTCAGTGATATCCAGTTTATCCCCAGCAGAGTTGGCCTCGCCTTCAGCATTTATTTTGCTGAAGTGGTTCTGTACCCAGCTCTCTCCGGCAGCTCGAGCCTGCATTGGCATATTGCATGCATTATCATATTTGCATCATACTTGCATATCATTTTCGAAATGCGTAGCATTTCCATCCTGAATGGAGCATTACGCCGTAGAAAGATTAAAGCATACGCATATGCATACGAAGCATAAGTCAGGCTTTCTATCAGCCTCATATGGCGCGTGAATTACTCTGTGATCAGTTCAAGGGCATTTATCCAGCAACAGTGTTCAGACAGTTCAGCAGATTAGTTGTATCTCAGATCACACAACACTTATGCTTTGATGAAGCCGTCATCTGATATCGACAGACTTTTCTTCCCGTCAATTCATATTGACGATGTGTTCCTTCGATAAGTGGATTTCTCCGTCTGTCATTAGACGTCTTGAGTACGAATGTGGTTTTCTTTCCGTCTATCCTTAGACGATGTGAAGTTGCGGGTGATCGCAGTAGGGTTTCAAGAAGGGGTTTCCCCAGGATATGTTTTTCTTCCCGTCTATCAGTAGACGATGTGAAGTTTCAAGTGATTTTTCAGCGGGTTTTCTTATTGCCAGATCATACGTATGATGAGGTGTTTCCCCAGCGAGTCTTCTCCGGCTATCTTTGGTTGTTGAGGGGTTTCAAAACGATATTTTGGATAGTGGTTTTCTTTCTGGTTATTGGATATGATGACGTTTAAGAGGGACTTTTCTGACCGTCAATCCTTATTGATGTCGAGACTCTTCGAAGAATGTTCAGTTTTCGTGATTGTCGATTCTTATTGACGACATGGTTCCTTAAAAGGTGGTTTTCTTCCCGTCAGTCCATACTGACGACGTGGCCCCTTCAAGAATGTTGATCTTTCCATCAATTCCCGTAGACAGAAGGATTCTGAAATTCAAAGGATAGTGTTGAATTGCGTTATGGTGTCTTTTCGTCTATCTTTAGACGATGTGAGTATGGAGATTATGAATTTCTTACCGTCTACCCTTAGACGATGTGAATATCGATTTGTGTCATCAATCAGGATGATCCCGTCTATCTTTAGACGATGTGAATTTGGAGATTAGTGGTGTCTTTCCGTCTACCCTTAGACGATGCAAGTACGGAGATTATGAATTTCTTTCCGTCTATCCTTAGACGATGAGAATATTGATTTGTTCATCAATCAGGATGATTCCGTCTATCTTTAGACGACGTGAGTATGGAGATTATTTCTTCCCGTCTACCCTTAGACGATGTGAATCGATTTGTTCATCAATCAGGATGATCCCGTCTATCCTTAGACGATGTGAATTGATTTGTTCATCAACCAGGATGATTCCGTCTATCCTTAGACGATGTGAATTGATTTGTCATTAATCAGGACGATCCCGTCTATCCTTAGACGATGTGAATTGATTTGTTCATCAACCAGGATGATTCCGTCTATCCTTAGACGATGTGAGTATGGAGATTATTTCTTCCCGTCTATCTTTAGACGATGTGGATATTGATTTGTTCATCAATCAGGATGATTCCGTCTATCTTTAGACGATGCGAGCATGGAGATTAATGTTGTCTTCCCGTCCATCTTTGGACGATGTGAGTATATTTCTCGTCCTGCCTATTAGTAGGCAATATGAAAGGATCAGGTATTTTGTTGCAGCCCTTGGGTTTTGTTACATAGGGTATCACAGGTAATGGGCATTCAAATCAGGAGTTCTTCATCAGATAATCGATCAGTTTGGTGCCGTAATGACTGGACTCGGTCTTCTGGACTTTATTCCCCAAGCAGTTTACAGTATATGCTCGCGGTTGGCAAATTTTCAGGTTTTATTTTTATTCAACCGTCTCGTACCTCTGAATGTTTGAAGGCTGAGCGCTCTTCAAACCCTTCAGGTCCAAGTCGCTTGAATAGGGGCAGCTGTTGCACCCTAAAATTTGACCAACCGATTCTCCTGTCTGACTCGTGGTTTTAAATTCATATTCGCAAATCAGACGCAGGATATTTGTGCACAAACGGAGGATATCAGGGTTACAGCTTGATTTTCGTCTATCAGATATGGCAGATCCAGTCCAGATCACCAGGGTTTTATTTTCGGGAAATTGTGCGCTCCTCGGTGATTTTTAGCTTGCATAGTGATTTTGGGGATATTCTGATGCCCGGGGTTCTCTGTTCGATTCGATCTGGTCTCGTGCGCTCTTTTATGGGGGTCATTTACATTCATCTGCATTTTTAGGATTTTAATAGACTTTTGTGGATTTTCAATAGGCTTTATAGATTTTTCTGGAATTTAAATAGGGTTTTTGTATTTTTTTAATAGTTTAAATCTCTTTTTTAGAATTTTATAGAATTTTTAAATAGATTTTTAGAATATAAATAAGATTTTAAATAGTTTTATTTGTTTTTAGAATAATAAAGAAAAAGGGGAATATAGTTTTTTCTTTTATTAATAATAGATGTTAATAGTTTAGAATTTTAATAGAAATTTTATGGATTTTAAAATAGGTTTAATAGTTTTTTTAATCATTGTTAGAATATATTAGATTTTAAATTTGTTTTAAATTGTTTTAGATAATATAGGAAATATTATAGATTTTTCTTATTAGTTTTAAATAGATTTACTAGTTTTAAATAATATTAGAGATTAAATAGGATTTTATTAGTTGTAGTTTAAATAGGGTTAATTAGAGCTTTAATCATTTTTTTAGAGTTGATTAGGGAAATTAGTTTAATTAGGTGTTAATTCTGTTTTAGGATTAGTCTTAAGTAGATAATTAGGTTTAATAGTGTTATTAGTCAGATTTAGTTGAATTCAGTTTATTAAAGTTTTTTGGCATTTTTTCGTAGTGGGCCCATATCAGAGTAAGCCCAATTCGCGGTCCAAAAAGTCCAAGTTTCCAGCAAAAATGTCCAGCACATTCTCAATTCGTCCAGCAGGTTCTAGAAGCTCCCAGAAGAATTCTCAGCATTTAAAACCTGCACGCCACGTGTTAAACCGAGGCTGGCCCACGTTTCACTCACGCTGCGCAACACCTCACACTCAGAAACCCTCTCCTCACGCCACGCGTCCCACTAAGCCCCCACTCCCTCTCTCTCTGTGCATGCAAGCCACGCGTGGCACCTGCAAGCCTCCACGGAGACACCTGTCATCACCACACGCGACGCCGGAGAAGCCACCGACCGGCATGCAAACTCCGTCCGGCCGCCCTTAACGCCACCGTCCTTGCCGGAAACTGCAGAAATCTCCAGAAACCCTCTTTCCGCCTCCGATCTTCATCTTGCTCCTCCGTCCATCATTCATCATCCCCTCGCCGGAGACAGTTACCGTCGCCGGAAAACTCATAGCTTGCGCCCAGAACCTTCGTCCAGTTTTCCAGAACGTCATCGAACCTTCATGCTATTTTCCAGAACATCATCAACATTCAAGAACACCATCAGACCTTCATCCTTCGTCCTTCAAGGAAGACTCAGAAAATCCTCAGACGTCAACATTCCCCAGAAACTTCAACTCTGTTCGTGCAATTACCATCGATCTTCAAAGAGATCTCCAGAAATCCTCCAGCAAGACCTCAACGCGAGAACTTCAACAGAACGTCTTCAAAGTCTTCCATAGGTATCAAGATCTTCCGCTTTCTCGTAGTGACCTTCAAGTAGTTCTTCAAGATTTTCCAGGATTTCTTCAATTCCTTCAACGAACTTCGAGGATTCGCGGCGTCGTTCACACCTCAAGCCAGGTATGTTGTTCTTCCACTCTGATTCGTTGTTGATTGTTGAATGTAGGTTTCCGTTGGGATTTCAATTAGCATTTAGTTTAGGTTAAATCTTGAGCAGTAGATTCTGGCGAGAGATTGAGGTGTTTGGGTGAGAAGTTTTTTTTAGAGTTTGTTTGGGTTCTTTTTCTAGAATTGAGTTGCAGAGAGAGGGTGAGGGAGATGAGAGAGAACGACGGCTAGGGTTTTGGTTGGGAGTGGTGAACAGTGTTTAGGGTATGAAGAGAGGGATTTGGTTTTGTTACTTAGGGTTCAGATTAGGGTTTGGGCTGGGGTGCAAAGCCCAAACGCATGTTGCTGAGTTACACTCCCCAATTTACTCAATTCCCCCCCTTTTTTTCGTGTGAGAAACAGAGTGATTGGGCTGGGCCTTATGCCCAGTTACTATCCACACCCTGGCGTTTAAGCCCGTAATGAGAATTAACTGGAGAACTTACCAATTGCACCCCCCTGCGTTTTGTTTATCTTCTTTTATTTCCAGTGGATTTCTGGTAGTATTGGGCCTGCGCCCATTTTCTCTTCGCACCCCCCATTCAGGGCCCACCCAGAGTTATAACTGAGAAATCTCGCTGTTAGCACCCCCTCCAATGTTATTTCAATTTTGTTTTCAATTTCGTTTAATTTGTTCTTGCATATTGAGAAATTCATAACAAAATAAAAGCAAGTGATTTTTTAATTCTTCTTTTTTCTACCATTTCATCATAATGTCTAGAAAATTAAATAAAAATAAAAATGTCATTTTATTTTTATTCCCTATTTTTGGTATATTTGCCATTTTAATGACTTTTTTTAATATTCTTTAGTGCATGCATATTATTAGAAAATCCATAAAAAATAGTAGATTTAGTCAAATAATTCCGTTCTTTTTTCTGTAGACTCGTAATTCAATGTAGAATTTTATAGTGCAAAAACATTAGCTTAATCATGCATTTTCCGTTTAATTGCATTTTTTGTATTGTCAGTGATATTGAATAATTGGTTTGTGGATATGTCTGTGTTGCTGATTTTAGTTCTTTCATCTGGTATTGAATTTTGTTCTGATTTTTTAGTATGTTGCCATAGAGCCATGTAGGTTTCCCATAGATTTTTGTTAGATTTTTGTAGGATGTTCTGATATGATTTGTCTGAGCTTGAGGATAGGAGAAGTCTTGATGACTTCTGACTTTGAAGTTTAACTGTGGTTGAACTTCAGAGGTAGTTTCTTGTGGTTTGGTGGCCTGTGGGTTCTTCTCAAAGGTGGGAGCTGGTTGAAGTCCTGTTGGAGCTTGCAAGGATGCAGTGGATTGGGGCTTAGTCTAGGAGCTTGTTATTTGTTTGTGAGGTTCGAGATCCTGAAGTTTGAAGGGAGTTTATGGTACTTTCCTGAGGAAGGCACTATGAATGACTTTCATTTTTTCTTCTCACCTCTTTCTTAAGTATCCAATGATGTTGGAGCCAACTTGTGAGTTTAATTCCTCCGGAGGAGGAATGTAAACTGATCACATGTTGTTGCGCCACATGGGATACGATTCCTAAGTGGAAGCCCCCTAGTACTTTCCTGAGGAAGGTCCTATGGGTCTATTCACTTAGTTCCATTAGTTTATCTAGGATTTCTCAAGTATCCAGTGATGTTGGAGCCAACTTGTGAGTTTAATTTCTCCTGAGGAGGAATGTAAACTGATCACAGTTGTTGAGCCACGTAGGATACGATTCCTAAGTGTCAGCCTCCTAGTACTTTCCTGAGGAAGGTCCTATGGGTCTGCTCACTTAGTTCCCTTAGTGCATATAGGTTTTCTCAAGTATCCAGTGGTGCCGGAGCCTTCATGTGAGTTTAATTTCTCCTGAGGAGGAATGTAAACTGATCACAGTTGTCGAGCCGCATAGGATATAACTCCTGAGTAGTAACCTCCTGGTACTTTCCTGAGGAAGGCACTATGAGCTTGTCTGCTTAGCTCCCTTTCTCTGGTAAGCTTGTTCTGAAGCTTGGAGACTGGGATTGATTCCTCTTGCTTAGGGTTCTGGTTAGAATTTTTGCTTAGATCTTTGCTTAAGGTGTTGTATAGAGTTTTGTTTAGAGATAGATTAGGAGCTTGTTTCAGGTTTGTTAGGGGCCTTGCCCAGGAGTAGTTTCTTGTTTTGTAGACAGAGGCTTGGCAGGTTAGCTAGCCTTCTCTTTGTATTGTTTGACTTGTGTGATGTTATGTTGCATTAGACTTAGGTGTTCATCTAGATAGTTCTGAGTAGGTGCATCTTAGAAGTAGACTTTGTGTGCATGAGAAGTTGAGGTGGTCCTCCTTCTGCTTGTTTGTTATTGAGTGGCTTTGCTTGTTGGTATTTGGTAGAGCTGAGCTCCCTTGCCTTTGTGGTTTGCGGCCTTTGCGCCTTGTTTGTCTAGTTGTTGCATTCATGCATATTTTCAGTGTTTCTTTACTTTGCAGTTTCTTGTTTGTAGTTTAGTCCTGTTGCCATGATCCCTTAGGAGCTCTGACTTCTCCGCTGCGGAGTTGTTATGATAGAAGTTAGGATGATCAGCCAGGCATGATAGCAGTAGGTAGATTCCCCTTTTCCAGCTATAGTTTTAGGGTGTCTTTTCCCTTTCCTTCCCGTAGGAGCATTTGAGTAGCTTGATCCGTAGTTAGCTGAACTACAGCTGCTCTGATTCTTCGTACCAGACGAAGATATGTAGGCATAGGATGCGATGTCCTAGCAAGCACACTAACAACTAACATTTGTTCTCTCGCGGCTGTGCGATCGAGACTTTCCCGCTAACGACTAATTGTTATCCCTTTCTCTTGCCCGAGTGCATTTGAGACCAGATCGTAGTTGTAAGTCCCCGAGCCTTTAGGGCCAGTTCGTTTTCTCACTGCTGTGTGAGAGCGTCAGTTTACCCGTAGTTGGTCGAACTACGTTTGCTCTGATCTTTCATACCAGATGAAAGTACGTAGGCACAGGACGCGATGTCCTGGCGAGCAACCTTTCCCCGTTTAGACGTAGGTGGTCGAACTACGTTGACTCTGACTTTCCCATTGCACGAGGGAATACGTAGGCCCAGAACACCGTATGTTCTGTCGAGTCCTGTCCTTTTCTTTTCAGACCGACCATTAGCGTAGATAGATGACACACCCTTTTCCTTATAAACATCAAGCGTGGATCCCATCGAGTACGATGGACGTGAGGGGTGCTAATACCTTCCCCTTGCGTAACCGACTCCCGAATCCAGGTTTTGGTTGCGATGACCATACCTTTTCCCGTCTTTGCGAGGTTTACTTCGAGCGTTTCCTTTCCCGCTCTGAGGGATAAATAACGCACGGTGGCGACTCTCCTGTCAAGCCGGCGCCGATTTTCGCAGTAGCGACAGATATGAATCCACCTTTCTTCACACTTAAATCTATAGCTATAATTCCATATTCATCCTTAAAAGCAACCGGGAAAAGGCTAAGACATAAATACAAAATTATATAACAAACAAGTGAAAATGAAAACTATATTATATAATAACATTGTCCTGATTGTCAGCAGATTCATTCATACCTTGGCCCTCTCCTCATTTGTGTCCATTATGTAAGCCATATACCTATATAATTTAAATTTCAAATCATTGATCAACAGTACATTTAGTATCAAGCATACTTAGAGGGAAATGATCCCCCGACCAAAAACGTTAGCCTAACAATATTTAAAAAATGAACAGTATGAACACGTCCTAGACTTTCATAGTTTGAGTCATTGTCAAGAAAAAAAACTGACCACTTGGTTCAACCAAGAACAACACTTGCTAGGCCCACAATTAAGTGGCCAAATCAAGTTGTACTGAGGCAGGAGCAGGACACAAAAGCTTAGCTAACACAACTGTAGAAATTCTCTGGATGCACTCCTAACCCATTGAGCTGCAGATTCCTTTCAGCACTATACAAATTCTACAATAATTTGAATAGTGTTATTGTCATACAATCATGTTCTTCATAATAGAACCTAGGACAGGGAGTTGAAATATATTTTTTGAGAGAGACATTCTTATCAAATGCGTCTTAGTGAATCGCATTGGCCAATGACTGATTTGTTAACTAGACATTAAAAGAGCATGTGTTCATGGTGATCTTGAAGAAGAGATACACGGGTTAGTTGATCAAGGGAAGTCAGGTTTGGTGTGTGAGTTGAAGCCATCTCTTTTAGGTCTAAAATAATCTCCTCAAGTTTGGTTGGAAACGTATGTTACTTGTTTAAACAACCATAAAAATAAGTTTTGGAATATCATTAGAACTGACAAGTGATCGAGCCTGATTATACAAAAAAAAAGGTGATTGAGTTTGTTGTATGTTTGGTATACATTTTCATCAACACAGCAAAAAGTTTCTGTGCCAAGAAAACAGTCATTTGGGGGCATTTAAAATCTAAAATGAACAAAGTTCTACATGGTCTGATTTCAACCCGAACAATTAATTTGACTGGCAGGCCCAATTTCGGCCAGAGATTGATTGGGTTGGTTGGGCCAATTTCAGACCAATAAATTTGAGCTGGCAGGCCTGATATAAGCAATCAGGATAATGGCCGCCTTGATTTCCATTCACAGGAATCAGGCTTGCCCAATTGTTGTCTAAAAAGTAGTGTCATATTGATTTTGGCCCAAAAGTATTCTTACTGACCCAATTTCAGTTCAAAAGTAATTGGGTTGGATCTATAACCTTATGCAGGAAAACTAAACAATATATCAATAAATGTAAACTGCAAGAGGGTGAGCCCCTAATGTTGTAGCAAACCAGACCAATGTACAATCACAAATCATACTAGTTCTAAGAACACTACCTTAAAGACAAAATTAATTAACCAATATTAAGGCATCAAAGCAGAGCAGTACACAAATGTAACATCCACAATCAAGAAAAGTAAATGAACTTACCAGTTTTCTCTACTTTTGTCCTTGGCTTCTTTCTCGTATTTTTGGATAGTCCTTTCATCGACCTGACCACTGAGGAAAAGTATTTGGCCTCCTGTAGTCGATTTACCAGCATCTGGAAACAAAATGCAACTCATGTAAGTGTAACTCCTCATGTAGTATGCAATCAATGTCTAAATTACATAGGATATTGAAAAACAATAAGTATTAGTTGTGTATCTAACTAACCACCTCTCTATACTCTCCCCTAAGTTATAGTTTTTGTAACCCCATATAACTAACTAGGCCAGAAAACACTTGCCACTTTTACATTGAGCAATTCCCTTCCTAGCTCTTCTAGAATATACTTTCCAAAACCTAGGGGCCTGGTTAAGTTGCACTTATCTATATCCAGTTATTAGCTTATGATATATCCTCCTAAAGCATCAACATATCCATTTGCATTTATATTCTCCAATGCCCTAAACCTACAGACTTCCTTGGCCACCTTAAACTATGAATGAGGGTATTAATGAACACAGTAAACTAGAGCTATTATTAATCAGGTGTTAAAATTGAAACATTGCAGCTAGACCAATTTTATGAACTCTCCATACACAACTCAGTTGGAATACATAAAAAATGTAGAGAATAATATCTTAATTCAACAGTTATGCAATAATTATAGACCACAGAGACGTAATTTGGGTGGAGGGGTGATGAAAATTTTTACGCCAATAAACCCTATAATCAAATCAAATAATACACATATGGCAGTACACTTTTTGAGTAACTCCACATAAAATACAGAAGAACGCCTAATAATCCATAATGATAAAGGAACAATTCATTAACTTACCCACGTGACCAATAAGAACAACATTTAAGTGTCTTTTGATAGCTATCTCCTCATCCTCTTCATCTTGCACCGACAGAACCTCTTTATCTGTCAATACACGTCAAAGTCAAGGTGTCAAGATCAAAAAATTCATCAACACAGTAACATCAAATCTTTGGTATTGACCTCCCTCCCTCATAACTAAACCAAAGCCCCAAACTTCTGAACCAATCAGTTCTGCCAATTTTATTTCAATTTTCACTAGGCTAGAATGTTACATCGCCGCTATTTGACAACACTTTGAACTGAATCGTGTATCGCAGAATAATGAGGACTTGTTCAAAGGCGCTATTTGATAACACTTGAACCAAACCAATACGTCAATGATGATGGTGCAATTGAAACACAATTTTACCTGATATTGAAAATACTGATAAAACGGCGTTGCGATGCTTGGAATACTTATTGACGATTGCCTCTAGTATTGAATTTCGTTACGAAGGAGTCTGGAAATGTTTCCTTCGAAAGCTTCTTTTTGCATTTCGGAGATGAAAGTTTTTCGGGAAATCATGTGAGGAATAGGAGAAATAGATACTCGTTGAACGTGAATTTGGGAATTTAGGGTTAGGATTTTTCTGAGGGAACTGCAGATTTAGAATTAGATGGAAGAGTTTAGGATTTAAGGTAAGCAAGTGAGAATGAATTTGATCCCAAAATTATATTAGACCCAAAACAAAAGAAAATATAATTTGTATTTCCTTCTAAATATTCTTTCTAATTTTATTGTTTAAATAAAAGAGATTAATGTTTTAATATTTACACCCAAATTAAATCCTTTTTAAAATTTATGCAAATAAATTTTTGATATGATGTGAATTTTAATCCCATATATATATATATATATATATATATATATATATATATATATATATATATATATATATATATATATATATATATATATATATATATATATATATATATATATATATATATATATATATATATATATATATATATATATATATATATATATATATATATATATATATATATATATATATATATATATATATATATATATATATATATATATATATATATATATATATATATATATATATATATATATATATATATATATATATATATATATATATATATATATATATATATATATATATATATATATATATATATATATATATATATATATATATATATATATATATATATATATATATATATATATATATATATATATATATATATATATATATTAAGATTGTTATCAAAATTAATTTTAATAAAAGTAACTATTTATATAATAAAATAGAAAATATTTTACTATTATTTTAGACAAAAATATTAAGCTGAAAATTATAATAATTATTTATTAAATTAATAAATAAAGTTGAAAATGCTAGAAAATAAAAATGAAATAAAAAAGTGGAAAAGGAATAAAAAACAGTGATTATGATTGGCTAAAGTAATTGCGACAGTTCGCCTTAACTGTCGCGAGTGTGGAAAGAGGGTGGTTATTTGGTAACTGTCGCATTATTTTATACAACATGTCTAAAAAATTTGCGACGGTTGACTCAAACCGTCGTGAGAACTGTCATAGTCCAGGAATAAGGACGGTTTTTTGATAACTGTCGCAAAAAATCTACGACAGTTGACCCTAACTGTCGTGACAACCGTCGCAATTTAGGAATAAGGACGGTTTTGAGATAACTGTCGCAACTCAAGTGTCGTAAATCTCCTTTTTTTTCTTGTAGTGACTATTCATTGAAATCGCAAAATTGGTAAGGATATGAATAATCATGGACTTCAGGTATGCTTAAAGTATCAATATTTATGTTAATATGGTGATGGTAATGGCGACTCAATTGTGTTGGCCAAACTGTATAGGCTGACTCGGTTGAAGAATTTAAAAATTGAACTGTTAATTGGTTTGAACGTTTGGTTGTTAATCCAATTGCGATTAATGCTCGTGTGGTTATTATTTTTTTGAGATTTTGATGATTGTTTCTCACTTTCAGGCAACCTCATAGAAGACTTGTACTAGATTCTGCCTATCACCAAATGAGGCCTTGGTAAAGCTCTCTCGTGATATACGTTATTTTTCTCTTCGCACTCGCTGTGACAAAGTTCAACTTGACATAAATATTGAAGGGACATGAAGAATCATGGCCTTTTAAAGCTTAAATTACTTCTTAAGTCTCTTACTGTTGAATAACCATCTTCAAATGTTTGCATTGTTTGGAAATGCAGGTTTCATGATCTGGATCAAAGCAGGACCTATGCATCTGGGTTATTGAGAGCCAGTCTTAACTTCCACTTGTCTCAAACTTCTTCCTGGCCGATCGTGCTTTTGAATACCAAGTTGTTAGCCCAGGGCAGCTCTGGATGGTCTAGGTGAAGTACGAGAAACTTCCCTTACGTCAGTAAATGGTCGCATTGGTATGGGGCCTTATCATCCATGAAATCTGACATATGAGTCCATTCGCAGTAGCATAAGGGTAATGGGTTTTACTGATGAACTTCTTGTATTTTGTAGTGGTTGAACTTTGGGTGGTGGAGTAATGCCGTGTGCGATTCTCTTATGGAGCTGAGGTGCAAAGAAAACTGGTGCTAGGAGCAAGATGGTGTGTCCCATAGATGAAGAGAAACGGAGGGGCCCTCTGGTCCATAAAGAGAAACATGTTGCTCATTAGAAACTTCTTTTAATTTTATCATTTTATACAACATGTAACGTAATGTGCCAAACAACTTGTAATTAGCTTCATTTACTCTTGTAATTCAAAGGTCATCCCAGCTTTGACCAATGTTTGTGAGGAATATCAAATGACCTTCACTAAGCTCCGAGTTTTCCTTTTCCTAAAAACAAACAACGGATTGTAGCTTTGTATTCGGGATCTCAGACGGTCACATTCCGCAGCTATGTCTAATTATCATGCTCAATAGTCTATACACCCAACAGTGGGAATTTGAACTCCAAACTTAAATCCATATCCTCTCGTATATTTCGATGATCATAGTAATGATAGGAAAAACTTTGAAAATGATTGACGCCCAAGTGCAATGGTATAGTGTTGTTGTTTGACTTCTTCGATACATGTACTTGAATAGGTAGTGCATGATTTGAAAACTAAAGTAACACTGGAAACGGCGATTTCTCCGGGCCTGAATAATTTAGAGAAAATAGTAACATGTTCCAGCAACCAACTTAATATGATAACTACACCTTCGGATGGGGATGCCTAAGCGATGGTTGTACCATGATCCGGTATTTAAACCACAATTGCTAATATTGAGATAAAACCTTAACAATAGCCATTCCCTTAAAGAATAATAGTCCATAACCATGTCCCATTGTCAATAGTCTGAATAATAGTCCATAACCATGTCCCATTGTCAATAGTCTCCTGATCGGAAGAAAACAAATATTACCCCCTGCACAAAGTCCAAATTCCTGCATGAACTCATTAGCGGTAAAGCACGAAAGATACGTGAAAAGACGCACACCAAAGTAACAAGATAATGTGCAGGAAAAAATGCACAAAAAGGTGGGATCTTAAGGTCAAAAATTAGGGTGTGACACATATGCATAACATTGTTCTTTGCAGGGGATCAAAAGAGGTGTGCCATCCAAGATAAGGTTATCAAGGGTTCCAAGCTCAAGCATGAGTGCTTATTCAAGTTGTCAAGTGCTCATAATCATCAGGAGGCAGTCAAAGCTCTTTGAGAGAGTGGCTTGATAGTTGGTGCTTATCTCCTATCTTGGAGGTCAAATGAGGATCATCAGAGGATCATAAGCTCATGATGATGGATAGTAAATGTTTGGATATCTCATGGGGGTGCTTTTGAATCCATTGTGGAGCTCATCTAAGTTGTTATAGCATGTGCAAGAGGTTGCAGTCAACGATTGTACACCTAGGGTTTCATCTGCTTAGTCCAAAGTCAATCGTGGATTTGAAGGAGACTGAGACTTGGTTTTAAGTCATTGGAGTCATGGGAGATTGTTTTTAGACATCTAAGATGTTATTTCAAGTTCAAATCAAGGAGAATCAAGAGTCTAAGAAGTTACTAAATTAGGGTTTCAGAGGATGTCAGTGTAAAATCCCCTTCTTTAGGAGCTAACTTCAAGGACAATTTACCTCAAGATACAAGTTCAATCTCATTTTATTATAAACATGAGACTTGTAGGGATTGTTCTAAGATTTCTTTTGAGTACTATAACTCATCCATTGGGTTTGTAGAACTCCAAGTTATGATGCCATCAAGTTATAGGTCTCAGATGAGCATATTTTCCAGCCATCAAAAGTCAACCAACTTCCAAGACACTTTTGACATAGAATTATGTTTCTCTTCAACTTTTGATGAACATGAAAGTTTTTCCTTATGATCTTAGATTTCCAAAAAGTCCTATAAGTCCTTCATATCATTTGTGGAACTCAAGTTATGAAGCTTGCAAGGCAGGGATATTTTGGGAAACTTTGATTATAGGTCATTTTAGTTATGGGTCATTTACATATGTGCACTTCAAATGGAACTTTCACCAACATGAAAGTTGTCCCAAATGGCTTCAATCCCATCATGGAACTTAAGGTTGGCATGAAGTTTTCATGGATAAGGAGATTGGTGAAGAAATTTCAAAGGAAAATGGACTTTTTAAGGTTAATTCAATTGATCAAGTTAGAGGACTTTTTCATACCATTTTTCAATCCAATCTTGTTCACTTTGTGCTCATGAGTGAAATGCACAAATTTATTTTGAGTCATGCAATCAAATACACGTGAATTTCAAAATTACTTCAAGGAAAAATTTCACTTCCAATCTCATTAATTGGATCAATTCAAGGCCCAATTCCAATCCACATGTGTAATTGAAGTTTCCAGCTGCAAATTCAAATCAAATTCAAGTATGTAGGGTGTTGTTTTCACGTGTGCATGAGCCGACTTTCCAAATTGGGCATTTTCTCATTTTAGCAAATTGGAGCATCATTGGGCCTCCATTTCATTCCATATCCATAGTATATAAGTTCAAAATTGAAATTAAAAGCTCACTTTTTCAAATTCGTGGAAGGAAGAACATAGCCAGATTTGGAAATTGAAGAGCAAAGTGAAAATCGTGAATCCAAATTCAAGCCATTTCAAAGCAAATTGAAGTGACATTCCTCTTCCTCAAGTTCAGTCGAGTGGATCTGCAAGTTTTGGATCAAGCTTAGCATCATTTGAAGCTCCAACGGAGAGACTCCGTTAGGTAACTTTTAATTCCTTAATTCTCTCATTTTAGAGCTCAAACCTAGGTCATTATTGGCGCATCTGAAGCCCTACAACTTGTAGGCAATGTTTGCATGGTTAATTTTTGTGTTTGATGAGATTCCCAGTTGAGCATATGAAACTTCCTTGGTTCGAATCTCTTGATCTATGTATGATAAATGATTTTTGAGCTTGAATTCATGATCTACGTGGCTTGGCGTTCATTTTGATGTATGATTTCATGAGTTTTGGTTAGGTTTTGGAACCTGAACTACAACCTCCTCATCGGAGAAGATGACCGGAGCTAGGGCTCCGGCATCTGGTTCGTTTTTAGGCAAGCTTACGTGTGTTTGGTTTGAATCTTTGACCAGCTCAGATGAACGACTGTGATTTAATTGACTTGCCTGCGTGTTCCTTTGACTTGTCACGTCATTTAGTTATACGCATCGTTTCACTTGGCTGATGGTTTGTGTTTATAGTGGGCCTTGAGTGATATTTGCACCCCCTTCCAAACTGAGCCCAATGTTTTTACCGCTTTTCCTTGCTATTCACACCACTGGCTTTGTTTGCTTTTATTTTTATTTCATTTGTTTTCTGTTTTCATTTTAATCAATTAAAAATATCTCCAAAAGTGATAAAATTCCATAAAAAATATTTTCTGACACCTTAGGCTGTTAATTAATTTCTGATATTTTTTATTTTTATTTTCCTTTTATTTTTCAATTAAAATGGGAATTAATGATTGGAGAGGTTTTTAAATTGATTATTCATGTGTATTCATTTGTTCTTGCTTGATTCTTGACCAATTTTTACCTCCAATGATTGAGACTTTTTCCTCATGTTGATGATGAGTTGAAGTGTCTTAGAGGACAGTTTTGGCCCTGTTTTGATTTATTTTTGGTTGACCTTCAAGTCATTTTATTTGACCCTCGACAATCATCCTTCAAAGTAGAGCACCCTTAGTGAATCAATTTCTTTGGTGATGCTTTGATAGGACATTGGTTGTGTGCTTTTGGCCTCTGGTTGCCAACATCCTTATGTGTTTTGAGATTTTATTTGGATTTATTTGAACCTTTTTCCTATTTTTGAGGTACCTTGCAAGTCAAGGTACTTCTAAGGGTGGTTCACACATACACTTGACCTAGTTTTGATGGGAAATTACTTTTGTGGATCCCTTAAGCTTCCAACTCCTCTTGATTCACATTATTAACATGCTGAGCTTGCTGGTTGCCAATTTATAGGTCATAAATTTGTTTGGTTCTTGTGCTAAGTTGTATTCTTTTTAGGCTTTCTATTTGGTTTCAAATGTTTAAAGTGTTTAGAACTTAGGTTCTTTACCATGCCTTTTATTGCAACTTGTGTTGGCTTGCTTCTTTCTTGCATTTGCCTATCCTCTTCTCTTGTTCTCACTTCTGTCCTAGGACTTTGGGGACTCATCCAAGTTGATTTGGTGCCTCTTGGTTGCACTTTGAGTTTGACTTGGATGAGAGGCCATCTTGAGAACTTTCTTTTTGTGTGAACTTGTTTAAGTTCTTTGTGTGCTTTCCTTTTGGGTTTTGCATCATCTTGCTTGCATGCTTGAGGTTGAGATGTGTTTGTGGAGGCTACTGCCCCACACTTTGTTCCTCCCTCTTTTCTTCATCTTTGTTGTGCATTACATGTTTGCATCTTCTTTCTTCTTTTATCTTATGTTTCCTTCTTCTTCCTTCTTTGCCATGTTCCCTTAGGACCTCTAATCTCTCTTGTTCAAGATTGATTATGATATACCTTAGGATTGAACCCATGTATGATAACATTAGGCAGCACTCCCTTTTCATCCCAATGATAGGTGCACTTTGTATGAGAACATTAGGTTGAGTCTTAGTCTCCCTTTAGAGTTGTGTCTCTCTCTTCTCATCTTCAAACTTCTTCAAGACACTTAATAATGGATAATGAATGTTGTACGCTACGAGCCTTAAGCATTTGGGAAATGATGATTGGGGGGCCTCCTCTCAATTGTCTAGAGTGTTTAGCGTATGTCCTTTGGATGATATGCGACGCATTCGCTCCTAAGTCATAGTTTTTAGTGCAACATGAGTTTCAAACCATAATTCAATTCACTTCTTGTCTAAAAGACTTCAAAAACAAACATCAAATATTTTGTCCTTCGGGATTAACTTAGAAACCATTTTCATAAGGAAAGTTTTGTTAACTCTTGGTTCTACCGCAAACAGGTAATGTCTAAGTCTCCAATGGTCGAGCTGCATACACCTAACTGCTAGAACTAAGTTTTAACCCTACTCGGGTAAAACACTTGAAGCAACCTGTGGTCTTGTTAGCCCGAACTACGTTTGCTCTAATTTCTCGTACCAGATGAGGATACGTATGCACAAGACGACGATGTCTTGGCGAGCAACCTTTCCCCCCTTCACCCGTAGTTTTCTGAACTACGTTGACTCTGACTATCCCATTGCACGAGGGAGTACGTAGGCGTAGAGCGGCAATGCTCTATCGAGTCTCTTTTCTTTTCTTTTTGTCCCTATGGCTTGTAGCTTAGATAGATAAACACCCTTTTAGATAGACAACAAGCGTGGATCCCGTCAAGTACGACGGACGTGAGGGAAGCTAATACCATCCCCTGGCGTAACCGACTCTCGAACCTAAGATTTGGTTGCGATGACCTGTCTTATTCCCTTTTTGTAGGTTTTCTCTAATCGTTTCCTTTCCCTCCTTTGGGATAAATAACGAACGGTGGCGACTCTTCTGTCCTTGCTGGCCTCTCTTCGCAGCGATGCGACACTATGGATGTGCATGATAGATACATAATAATGAAATCTACCCCAACGAGCATTCTCACTGTTAACACGAAAACCTCAAACTTTATTTTGTGTCATTTATGTCTTGTCATTTACTTTTCCGCATCACGACAAACACAAAATTAATTTCTTACTTAGAATAATAAATTATTGCTACTTTGTGTTTGAAACCACCGGTCTCTATGGATACGATCATTGTAGAACTTACTTTTGTTGTAAACAGAACAAATGCCTAACCAATGCATAAATTCATTAGGTAACCAAGGCCGAATCAAAAACAGGAATCACAACCTCTTTTTTATCATTTGGAATTTAATATTTAAGAAAAAGGGGACTTGAGTAGGTTTAAGAAAGCCTATACAGGGGTGGTGGAGAGTCCGGAAATGACATACAACACCGAAGATATATTCAATACTAAGGGTTACTTTGTGATTCAAGTTACATTGCTAGTGGAAAATTTTTGCTTCCTTGAGGAATGAGAGGTTGATGAAATTAAAGCTCTTGTAGCGAATGGTTGAGGCAATGATTTAAAGAGATTAGAGAATGGAAACTATTTGATGTAGACAACAAAAGAGTGACATGGGTATGATACTAGGAGTCTTATGTCCTGCATGAAATCCATTTTTTGAGTTCATCATGTCACTGTTGAGAGAATACCTGTATTCAAACGAAAGTACCATAAAACATGTCAAAATGGACGTTGCACATATTCTGGTAAGAACAAAATACAATTTGGTCCTAAGCAAGACTATAAATGTTCAAATTAATGGTGAGGTCGTTAGGATCAAAGTTGTGGATGATTCTCAAGGCCCACTATGGATTGCTTTCCATCGAAATCGGAGAAAGCTTCAACCTCATCATAATTAGATGATTACTCTGGCGAGTGTATTAGATAAGAATAAAGTTTATTAGACGAGGAATTATGCAATGCTATTTTTCTCGAAGAATGTAATGAAAAGTAAGATTGGTGAACACAAAGAAGTCATCCAGGGCACTATTTATCTATGACGAAACGATAAAAGACAAGGTGAGTAGGGTGAAAAGTATGAATTTTTGTTTTGAATCAATATAAAATTAATATTTGATTCAAAGAAACAAGAGGTTTTGGGTGAAGAAGGATAAGGAGGTGGCAATCAATAGTTCGAAAAAGGCGTTGTGGCTAGAGGTCAAAGGAACTAAATAAGATGGTGTCCATGTTGAAGAAATTAGAAGATTGGAGATTAGAGATCGGGAGGAAATAAGCATGAGGGAAGTCAATGTCAAATGTGCACAATGAATATCATGTCCTACAATATGCTTGGGTGCGACAATCCTATTAAAGAGAAGTGTCTATAACAACTAGTTAGTAAGGGGAGGTTCGATGTATGCTTACTACAGGAAACCAAATTGGAGAGTATGGATGGGGCAAAGGTAAGTGAATTATGGGGCAACAAATAAGTGGAATGGACTACAAAAGAGGCGCATGGATGATCTAGAGGCTTACTAATCATGTGGAAAGTGATCATAAATTAGGGTCCAAAAAGCTAATAACTCAAATTAGGGTCCAAAAAGCTAATAACTCAAATCAGGGTCCAAAGTTATTCAAGATATTCAACTTCTAGTATGAACACAAGGAATTTATTCCCTTTTTTGAGAAAATATGGAAGTCGACTTTAATTCAAGGTAAGTCGGCTTTTGTTATAAAGGAAAAACTATTAGAATTTTGAAAGGTAAATTAAGAAGATGGAATAAAGAGGTCTTAATAACATTATATTAACACGTTTTATTTGGTTGTTATAATATTGATACTACTAGTAAAGTCAAATAATATTGTTAGGATACTAAATATAAACAAATTATTTGAGAGTAAAGATAAAAAATAATAAAAGATAATTTTTGATTTCATTGATTGCCAATACAAATATAACACTACACTTTAAATACTACTCTAAACATATCTTAACCATCCAAGTGACACAATCATAAAGATCTAAGAAACTTCTAGAATAATACTAATTAATTATATTAAAATAATAATTAAAATATCTATTAATAAACTCTCTTTTAAATATCCATACGTAGATTTTAAAGTCAAATAACATGCATGAATCATTTCCTAAGAATCACAATATTGCTACCAACCTATGTACACGTTTATAAAAAAGTTTTAGATGGTTTCTTTCATAAAATTGATGATTTTCTAGACAATGATAAAATACACGTTGATAGTTAATTTTAAAAAAGGTATTTGTGTAGGATATTTATTTGATTATTATTCTATTTATTATTTTAATTTTTAATTAGTATAATTATAGTTATTAATTTTTCAGTTTCATTTTTAACTACATTATTTTTAAATTATTATTTTCTCTTTTTTAAACATATTATAAATTAATATGAATAATTAAATAAAATTATTGTATCAATATAAATAATTAAATAACTCTATTATTTTCTCTTTTTTAAATATATTATAAATTATTGAATGGGATAAATATTGTGATATATATATATATATATATATATATATATATATATATATATATATATATATATATATATATATATATATATATATATATATATATATATATATATATATATATATATATATATATATATATATATATATATATATATATATATATATATATATATATATATATATATATATATATATATATATATATATATATATATATATATATATATATATATATAAAATTTAGATTTGGTGTAACCTATTTTTATTCCGATTATACCCTTTTGTTTTTTATTTAAAATTCAACTTTTTATTTACTATCTTCTTTTTTATTAACTATTGTATGGTAGTCTGTACAACTATTTCATTCAATTTTTTTATATAAAATTTAAATTAAAAAAAATAAACACACAAAAAATACGTTTATATTTTTAAACGTTTGAATATTAAAAAAGTGGACAGACAGGTAGGAAAGTGCTCGTCTGAACGTTAGTTATTACTAAAATAGTTATTACTAAAAACAAAAGCAAAAAGCAAATATCAATACAAAATGTAAATAGTAGTGGTTGAACCGTTGACGGTATATAAATTTTAATTCCAACAATACCCCTTCCTACCCATTTTTTTTCCAACTATATAAAGACAATAATATTAGCCTATAAACACATTCCAATTCCATTTCAAATTTTCAATATATCAAAAACACTCTTCTCTCTTATAGATCATCTTCATCTTTCACTTTTCATTTTCCAAAATTATCAAAACAATTCTTAAGATCATACAAAAAATCTTGCTATAATAAATTAACCATGATAGCTATTCGTTTGCTTGTAACACTTTTGATTGCATTTCTACCTGCTTCTTTTGTTTCTTGTTATTCAATGAATGAAGTTAAATTATGGTGTAACCAAACCCCTAACCCTCAACCTTGTGAGTATTTCTTGAACAATAACCCTTCTTACAAACACAAACTCATCAAACAAAAAGCCGATTTCTTCAAACTTTCATTACAACTTGTTCAAGAAAGAGCACTCAAAGGCCATGCAAACACTCTTTCATAAGGCTTTAAATGCACTAACCCACATGAAATATCTGCTTGGGCTGATTGTGTTGAGCTATATGAACAAACCATCCTTAAACTCAACAAACCCTAGATGAATCAGGATAGTACACAACAGTTAGTGCAGCTGTAAATCCTGCACCAAAAAATAACAAAGGAAGGTATGTTATTCATGTTAAGGCTGGTGTATACAATGAACAAGTTGAGATCAAGGCAAAGAATATCATGTTGGTAGGAGATGGTATTGGAAAGACTATAATCAAGGGTAGCAAAAGTTTTGGAGGAGGAACCACGACTTTTCGTTCAGCCACAGTTGGTAAGTACTTATGACTTTAGAACACTGACACATTTGAATTAGGTGTGTCTGGTGTCTGACACATAGCATTGTCTGACACCAACACATGTGATTACTGGTTCAATATGTCAGTGTTTGATGTCTGTGTATGTATATGTGTTGGCGCTTCTTATCTTATCACTACTAATATTGTATAATTTTGTAGCTGTTGTTGGGGACGGATTAATGGTCAAGATATAACATTTAGGAACACTGCTGGTGCAAGTAACCATCAAGCTGTTGTGCTTCGTTCTGGATCAGACTTGTCTGTATTTCATAGATGTAGTTTTGAGTTTATGAACACTGTGGTCTTGGTTCTTCTACAAGAAACCGAGTGAAATGGCAAGGTTATCATGTGATAACTAGTGCTTCTGAATCATCAAAATTCACTGTTTTAGATTTCATTGCTGGAAACTCATGGTTACCTGCAACCAAAGTGCCTTTTACATCTACTCTTTAATTGAGTTGATCTACTAGTACTTACCATCATTTGTTGATTGTTTTATTTGTTCCAACATTCATTATATTTTTTGATATTTGTTTATTTAAATTAAATATGCACAATTTGTGAGTATCTTAACCTTTTGTACTTGATTATCCTATTCTTGAAATGTAATGAACAGATTCTGTAATAGAATGAAGA